>VUQI01025878.1:0-22693 GCA_015106735.1 Paratilapia polleni | reverse complement strand
AAAACCTCTGGAATGTGATCAAGAGGAAGATGGATGGTCACAAGCCATCAAACAAAGCTGAGCTGCTTGAATTCTTGCACCAGGAATGGCATAAAGTCACCCAACAGCAATGTGAAAGACTGGTGGAGAGCATGCCAAGACACATGAAAGCTGTGATTGCAAATCAGGGTTATTCCACCAAATATTGATTTCTGAACACTTCCTAAGTTAAAACATTAGTAATGTGTTGTTTAAAAATGAATATGAACTTTTTTTTTGCATTATTTGAGGTCTGAAAACACTGGACCTTTTTTGGTATTTTGACCATTTTTCATTTTCTGCAAATAAATGCTCTAAATGAAAATATTTGTATTTGGAATTTGGGAGTTATGTTGTCAGTAGTTTATAGAATAAAACAAAAATGTTCATTTTACTCAAACATATACCTATAAATAGCAAAATCAGAGAAACTGATAATTTTGCAGCGGTCTCTTAATTTTTTCCAGAGCTGTATATGTCAATATTTAATACCAGTGTTTTTTCATGAACCTTGACGTGACATGTTGTTCATCATCCTTGCTCTCCCTCGTGTCAGTCTGCTTTATTTTATTTCATGTTATAAGATAAAAGAAGACAAGGAGGTAATAATTCTTTGTTCATACTGAAGGTGTCAAATGAATGTGAGAATGATTAATTACTAACAGTACATACTGAAAGCTCAGAATAAGCCTGAGTCACAAATGCAGTGCCCCAAACTAGCTATAAAATGCTGAGCAAGTCTGATAAAAACTTTTCTAAAAAAATTAATAAAATAAAATGTTTAAAACAAATACAGGCAAAAGGTTTTCCTATACTACAAGAGTGATAATTAAAAGATTATGAGTACTCTGCATTTTGAAGCCTCAGCTTCAGCGAGCCATACTGTTTGTCAGAGAATTTATTTTAAAATGCTCCAAAAGGAACAAACAGCACAAACACGATGGAGCGGTCCAGTTCAGTGCCAGAGGTTGAGGCAGCTGGCAGCTATCAACTGCTGGCACACCTCTCATTTAAAGTGGCAACAGCCCTAACTTTAAGCCTTAACAAAATCCTGATGAGTGAGTTTTATATATGTATAAAAAAAAAACCCTGTACACTTGTTATGAAGGGAAATTAGCTAGACCAAAACCATTTTTTGCACCAGGCTGTAAACATGTAAACATGTTAAACATGTTTTCATGGTTTAAGTTGGGCCTTTTAAAAATAGGAGTCTGTGGAAAATGACTTGCTTTTCGATCTAGCCTCAAGTGGCCACCGGAGGAGTCTTTGCCACTTCCACACTGGCTTTCTTTTTCAGCCCCAAAACAGCTGGTGGCCTGTTGTGGAATAGGAGAAGTAGGCATGATATTTTCACAATAGACCTTTTCCCTGAAGACATTTTACCAAACCACATAGTGCTTGGCACGCTGATCTTTCTGGAAGAGGTCACTGGAGTGATTTAATCCATATGTAGCACTATATGTTATCTCCAAATTCCTATTCCCTTGCAGAGATCTGGAGAAACTAGTGTGCATGCTATTATGAAACATTATGAATTGTAATTTGTTTTTCACAGATTGCACTCCACGGGGGCAGCTCTCCCTTCTTGTCACTGATTACATTATTAAATGGGTCTATCTGTAACTGTCTGTGAGTGGTTTTTGTCTTGCTTGTCTCTGAATATTCTGCATCCCCATAAATGACCACTTTTGTTATTTGCCCCCTCAATATACAGTGTGCCTAAAGGGTTGATTCTTGTTCTTCGAGTCCTGCTGCATCTTGGGAGTAATCACCAAGTGCTTTCACTTGAGGAAATCACTCTAATACTGTAGGGTCTTTGCGTTACATCATATTAAGAGTAAGTGCCTTGACTGTTATTTTGAACCGGTCCTATTTAAATCATGTAAAACTGAAGTTTGTTTGACATTTCACGTTATGCTGATGACACACATCTCCATCGTGCTGCCCCCTGCAGGCGACATGTTTTTATTTGAATATAACTTTGAATAAATAGAAATTAGTTTGAAGTATTTTTTTTAAATACATAATTTCTCAAATATAAGTAGCCCGATAATTATAAAAGTGACAGTCCTGCTTTTCCTAATAAAGAAGACTCCAAAAAGCAAACCCCTCCTCCAGGGTGAAGATGTCAGAAAAATACTCTGAGCTTTCCCACTCTGGTGCAAATCTTCTGGAGTGGTTGGAGGATAGGTTGCTGTTTTATGTAGATGTTGTGAATGTGTGTAACGCCAATCTTTAGGAACTTGTTTATTTTATTTTATTTTATTGTAAAGCACTTTGTTTTTAAATGTGCTATATGAATAAAATGTACTTACTTACTTACTTACTTCTCTAACTAGGCTTGAACTTAACCACACACCCAGTTAATCTTTATTGGCACTCTGTTATTTACTGGACTGAAAAGGGTGAAATGTGATTGGGATATCTCTTGGAGACATGTCAGCAAACATGTGTTAGACAGTTCTAAGTTGAATGTAGAGCCTGTGGCAGTCTTAGACCAAACCTAAGGATTACACTCCCACATAGCCTGGAAACACCTCAGTGTGATTCAGGACAAACCGTGGGATGCTCCTGACAATGAAAGAAACAGTACTCTGTTTAAGCATTTACATGTATGTATGAAGTGACGCATTTCCATAACGGTCGTCTTTGGTTTACTTAAAATTGTGTGTTTGATTTATTTAAGTACTTGCTGCATAAAGTCCAAAACCATGATGAATAGTGAGTCATAACCGAGCAATTTCATGTGCAGACAACCATAACATTTTGTGTGGTCTTATGGTGGGTGCTCGAGATTTAATCAAGGATCCACACTGGATCTTGCCTGCATAATCAGAGCTTTGATATAGTGAGTCACTCAAAAACAAGGACTGCAGAGGAAAAGCATACCCTCCATTGTCACATGGGTGTATGGGGAGGATGGATGCATCGACACATTGTTGGAGAGCAGTGTTTGGATTTCTTAGTGACAGTCAATAATGGCTTTATCTAATCATGAGCACAGTTGCTCCCTGGCCTTTTCCTACTCTTTATTATTTAAGGTACCCTAACTGTAATTTTAACTTTTTTCCCAAACTCAGTGGAGGTATTTTTGTGCCTGCAACAAAACATACCACAATGCAACTGCATAAAACAGATGTAAATTTAATGTTTTTGGGAGGAGGTGGGGATCTTGTGCCATAATAATGCCATCTTATATGTTATTTTGGGGCATTTGCTGAAGTGACTGATGGCCTTGTTTTTTTCATGAGAGGACAGTCTGCACTTACATTGTTTTGTTTTTTTTGTTTTGTTTTGTTTTATTTTGGATTTTTACAGCTTTAAAACACAGAGTTTAATATGTAGGTTCACAACTCTTTGTAAGCGTTAGCAAATTAATTTGCTACTATTCTCACCTCAAAATGCAGCAACCCAAAATGTGGTGAATCCTGCAAACTATACTTGCCACTAGACTAACAATGACACTGCAGTCATTGCAGGTCCCCTCCTCGTACTTCAGCACACAGAGAGCAAAAAATAAATAAATAAATAAAGCTAATAATGCCAGACACAAAAAGGAAAACAATAACTCACTGTGAAAACAGCATTTTGCTCCATGCACAGACATCAAATCTCTGGAATAGTTTATAATCGTTTATGACCTGTCACAGCCAGAGCAAACATTGCTTCCCATAATTCGATTTTAAATAAGAGGATAAAAACCGAAGCAAACAGATGCGTTGTTTTGTGTGGAATAGCTGTATGCCAGTCTGTGTCAGAGCTCCCTTTATAAATTGAGTCATTCCAGTAAAAGGGCAAATTAAGCAATGTTAAAATTAGAGAGCTGACATTTTTTAAAAGCAAAGCCAGACTGAAAAAGTTTCTTCAAAAATTATTAGCAAACAAGCTCTTGAAGCAACTGTTTCATGACAGTTATGTCAAGAAGGTCACAAGCGGAGAACTTTTGATTGCTTTTTCTTTAATCACAGCTCCTAAACAAGCCTCTTTAGTGTCTGTCTGGGCTCCTGTTGCCGTCCTGGCTCCCGAAGACCCACTGATGGCACAGAGAGTGACTGATTGTTAAAAAAAAAAAAAAAAAGATTTCTATTAAAAATGTCTGCCAAACTTGCTGGATGTGGATAATCGGTTATATTGCAGAGTAGTGTGCACAACATTTGGTTACACATTTTTCTTGCAACTGCAATCAAAGTATGAAACTGCAGTTTGTCTTCCTGCCATCCCCGTTTCTGCTTCCCCATGCTGAGTGCCAAACAGCACTGCTGAATTTAAGAACTTCCTTTTTATGTAATTTTAAGTTTCTAATGGCATAATTAGTCTTTTCTTCAAGGGAGGGCATTTATGTTTGCTTGATTTTTGTTTCTTTCCTGACGGTCATCAAAGTGTTTTTATTTGAGGGTATGAAATGCCTGTATGCAGTCGCTCGTTTGATGACTGTTTGAAGAGGGAAAATGCACAACATTCAGCTATACAGAAATAAACAAAAGTCACACGGCTTATTTTCACCTCCAAAAGGTGTGTGTGTGTAGGGGGGTGGGGTTGCTGTATTGATCCTTCTTTGCCCACTGGGCTTTTTGAATTAGTGCTCACCATCTCCACAAAGTCTTACCTCTCTGTAGCATCTTAGCATTCATACAGTGTCTGTGGGGTTCCAGCATTATCGGTATGCAGCACACATGCCTGCAGGTCTGCAAATAACTCTGTGGCATGCCTCCCCCACCCACCCACCCCGCCCCTTTGTTGATCTATACTTTATTGCTATATTTATGAGTAATACACAGGCACCAACGCAGTCGTTCCAATCAGCCGGGGGTTGTGCAGATTTTTTTTTTTTTTCTCCACTAGCTGTAAAACTTAATGAATAATTTGAATAGGTGCTGACGCAGATAGAACGCATGGTCAAGTTTATTTATTTGATTAGTTTTTAAATATAGCGCTCGAAAGTTACACGCTAACCCTTGAATCCTGTGAACGTCTTCTGGAACAGCATTAATCTGAACCTTCCCATCGCATGTGTCAGCGCTTAGATCAAAGATGAACATATCAAACACAGTGTCATTCCAGATAACATCTCTTCCCCACCTGTCTTTATAGAAGTAGAAATTGCCTCAGCGCACGGGGACTTGCAGTCATCCTTTATACATAATCCTCTGTGGAGTTCAGTGATTTCACCATGGAGATACGGACAAGCACTAAGCCTGTAGAGAAGGGGGAATCAATGAAAGATTTTTTACACCAGAGGGACCGAGTTTATACCTGGCATGTAACTTTGTTTGTCACCAGCCACGATAGCAAAGCTGGCATCGTTTTCACCTTGTGAGTCTGTGAAGCAGGAGCCTCCACAAAGGCTATTTTGAGCTCCTTGGCAGGTGTTTATATTTCTGCCTGTGGACAGATTTAGATGATGTAATAATGCCACAACCATCCAAGATCCAGTCACTAAAGTTTACAGGTGTGTAAAATGAAGGCCAAAATGAAGGCCAAGATCAATGATGGATGTGGTCACGAGTGGCCCGTGAGAATTCAGTGAAAAGCGCCAGAAGTATAGAGAATGAAGACCACACCTCCTTACTACTACACACCCTGATTCCACAGTCCTTAGTAGTTTTATATGTATTTGTAACTCCAATTAGGAGGTGACTGGTGTATAAGCATATAATGTTTTCCATGATTGGTAACTTATTGGCATTACTGCTGCAAGAAGGGATCACACAAGGTCTCTACTTCCATCCATCCATCCATCCATCAATTTTCTTATTCCCTTATCCATCTAAGGTCGCGGTGGGGCTGGATCCCATCCCAGTTGTCATTGGGTGAGAGGCACGGGGTTGTCAGCATTCAGCCACCATAAAATATGACTAATCTGACACCCATTTTAGCAGTTTTAACATGTACACAGCGGGTCCTGTGGATGAACAAATCCACCAGAAGAAGATGGCACTGCAGTAAAACCTCTTGGCACTGACTCAGTCACTTAATATGCATGCATTTCCACCTACTGGTCAAGTGATAACACTGCACATCATCGTCTTTCTTTTATTTGTCAGTCTGTGATACAAATCTAAATTACTGCTGCAAAATAGAGATTCGGGCAGATAGTAGACATGCATGTAAAATTTGAGCATATTTATGTAATAGATTGCAGCCAGTGGAGCATATCACAGGCTGCCTCAGGGGTTTATAGCGGTTATAAAAACAGGCTGGTTCAGGCCTGAGTTGATTTGTGTCTCTGTTCTCAGGTGTTCCTGCGTGTAATTTGTCCAGGACATCCCTTTTTGATCCAGGCTGCAAATTTTCCTTCAAACGGGATGACACAGCATGCGAGCCATTATTGCAGTGCATTTTAAATTAAGCCTGTCATCCAAACCTCCTCTAACGTTCAGCTATTGGGAATAAAAGCAGGTGGTGCCTCCCCCTCTTGTGGTTTGATGCATTATTACATTGGTTTTGCAGTTACAGCTTTAAACTGTGTCCAGTCATTAGGGCTTTTGATAACCACTCTGAGGCTGAATCTAAGGCTGTGCGTCAGAATCTGCATTTCATGAGATAAATGTAAGTGCATGGGTAGCGCCGGTGTTTGATCTCAGCAAAACATCATAGACACTCTCCTTTGTGAGTGTAATGTAGAGTTATGCGACTGGCTGTGATCATGAAGACAATGTTTGAGAGGAAAGTGAAAAAAAATCAATGTCAGAATTGAAGTAGATGCCTTATTTCCTTTGGAGTGCACTGTATTGCTGATTGAGCGTTCAGACCCATTCAAAACCAAGATTGCCTCTCCTCTTTATAGGCAGCTCCAGCTTGGATTGACTCTCAGTCTCATGATGCTGGTAAAAATAGCTCTGTTCTCAACAGGCTAGATTTAATTTAGCAGTCTCTACATCGGCAGCTGATGGGAAGAAGTAGGAGTAGAAACAGGTTTAGAAAACTGTGAGTTCTGTGTGACTTTCATTTTTTTAAAAACGGTGACAACCAGAGTGATTACTACGGAGCTTTGCATTGTTTGCACTTGTGTACATATGATCACTTTTCTCTACCTTCATATCCGTATGTGTTTTTTTTTTTTTTGTGACAGTGAAGACAAGTCTTAAGAGTGGCAAATGTTTCCCCATGCATTCAGAATTTTCTTCTTTAATCTCCTTCAAGGAAGCTCGGGGGCTGGGCTGCAAAGCATGGGTGCCTGTGTGAGTTATGGCATGCCAGCTTCTCAGAAGGGTTTAGAAGAATGGTTGAAAGAGAAGATTTCACCCAAGAACACACTAATAGTGAAAACTTATCACGTCACTGTGCAGAGCAAGAGAAGTCCTCCCAGATCCTTATCTGTTATTAAAAAGCTATGATATAGGACAGACAACATCATGTACAGGAGAGCAGGGTCCCTGCAGGTGACAGTGAAATGCCAGAGCTGGCAATGAAACGGTGAGCATAGATGCTTGGATTCATTCTTCTTCTTTTTTTTAACCAACCTAAAGACATCAAATTTAAGTCTTTTTTTCCTTTTCTCTTGTGTGCACACATGATCCCGCACACCATACCCTCGTGTGTGTGTTTTTGTTTGTGCACAGGGGGCCTGTGTTGGTGCATGTAGTGGTAATGGGTTGAAGCTATGTGGATTGAAATTTATCAAAATCAGTGGAGCATTGTGATGAAAGCTTTGTGAGGGAATTTCAACCATGACTATAGTCAGGTTCCATGCAAAGTTTTCTGTCGCCTTTTAAATGAAAATTCTCCCTAGCTATTTTGGTCCTCAATATAGCTTTAACCTTTGCTGTTTTTACTATCAGCTGAGTTGGCCGGTGCCATCCACTGGGCGGGCTGTGTGAATTAAAATCATCCAGGAGTTGTTTAGCATGCTGAGAATCTGACTGGGCGTCTATCTATCGCCTGAGTCCCTGGAGACAGATTCTCTATATTAAATTTGTGTTTGTTCCATCCAGTTTCCATTTGGAAACTGATTGACTCAGTGCTTCCCCATCCGCCATAATCACCAAATAATTTACCTTGTTGTTATCAAGAGGCAGATAATGGAAAAGGAAATAAATCCCAATCTCGGCTTTGTTAGGCCAGAACATTACAATAAAATGCTCGAGCTGTTTGTTAGGGACCAAGAAATGAAAAAGGAAGAAAACCCTCTCAATGTGTCACTTGTTTGCATGATTGCTTTTGTGATTCCTCACCTATGCTGTGTGCTTTTCTGTCCAAATGGCTTCATGTACTTATGACTGAAAACCTATTTCCAATAACCCAACACATTAGTGTGAATGGCATGACTGAGGTTGCTATCATGTCCTCCACTACTTGCAGCCCATTGCATATGCATTTACAACCCCCAAGTAGAAGGCATGATATACAATTGACATTAACTCACTGTCAATGGACCATCATAAACAAATTCAGTGGCCTTGTACAGTAGCCTTGCATCAGATCATGATGGATGATTCACCATCAAGATGATTTTTGATGAAATATTTGCTCTATCAATTTTTATGATACAGTGTTTGGAGGCAGATAGTAGCTTAAATAAAAAAACAAAAAGTATGCATCAGTACTGTACTATGACCTGTTGTGCATTAGCTGACAAAATTTCCATCCATCACTGACAATGCAAATCAGTGGCAGTATCTTGTATACAAACCCAATTCCAAAACAGGATGCTGTGAAAAATTGTAAATAAAAACAATGCAATGATTTGCAAATCACATACATCTATAATTTATTTGCAACAGAACACTGAAAACATATCAAATGTTTAAACTGAGAAAATGTACCATTTTAAGAAAAAATAAATGATTTTGAATTTGATGGCAGCAACACGTCTCAAAAACATTGGGACGGGAGCAACAAAAGACTAAAAGTGGTACTAAAAAGAAACAGGAACATTTTGTAACTAATTAGGTTAATTGGCAACAGGTCAGTAACATGATTGGGTATGAAAAGAGCAGCTTAGAGAGGCAGAGTTTCTCAGACGTAAAGATGGGCACAGATTCATCAGTTTCCAGAAGACTATATCTACAAATTGTGGAACAATTTCAGAATAATGTTCCTCAATGTAAAATTGTGAAGACTTTGAATATCTCATCATCTATAGTACATGATATCAAAAGGTATCAAAAGGTATCAAAAGATTCAGAGAATCTGGAGAAATCTCTGTGTGCAAGGGACAAGACTGAAAATCAATATTGAATGCCCGTGATCTTTGGGCCCTCAGGCAGCACTGCATTAAAAACAGGTATAATTTTGTCATGGAAATCACTGCATGGGCTCAGGAGCACTTCCAGAAATTATTGTCTGTGAACACAGTTCCCCTTGCCTTCCACAAATGCAGGTTAAAACTCTATTGTGCAAAGAAGAAGCCATATGTGAAGATGACCCAGAAATGCTGTCATCTTCTCTGGGCCAAAGCTCATTTAAAATGGACCGAGGCAAAGTGGAAAACTGTTCTGTGGTCAGAAGAACCAAAATTTGAGGATGTCACATCCTCCAGACTAAAGAGGAGAGGGAGCATCCAGTTCATAGCCTGCATCTCTGGTGGCATGGGGCTGCATTACTGCCTATGGAATTGGCAGCTTGCACATCTAGAAAGGCACCATTGATACTGAAAGGTATATATACAGGTTTTAGAGCAACATATGCTCCCATCCAGACAATGTCATTTTCAGGGAAGGCCTTGCATATTTCAGCAAGACGATGCTAAACCACATACTGCATCTATTACAGCTGCATGGCTTCGTAGTAGAAGAGTCTGGGTGCTGAACTCCCCTGCCTGCAATCCAGACCTTTCACTAAGTGAAAATGTTTGGTGCATCATGAAATGAACAATATGACAAAGAAGACTCAGGACTGTCGAGCAGCTAGAATCCTAAATCAGACAAGAATGGAACAACATTCCTCTCCCAAAAGTCCAGCAGCTGGTCTCCTCAGTTCGCAGATGTTTATGGACTGTTGTTAAAAGAAGTGAGGATGCTAAATAGTGGTAATCATGACCCTGTCCCAACTTTTTTGAGATGTGTTGCTGCCATCAAATTCAAAATGACTTTATTATTTTTTTAAATGGTACATTTTCTCAGTTTAAACATTTGATATGTTTTCTGTGTGAATAAAATATGTGATTTGGAATTTCGCTTTTAGCTGAGAAAAGTTTTAACAAACTATTCCCAGAATAGGCAGTCACAGTATAGACCATAGCAGACGTGGTATTACTGGGTGTGTAACTGCATGTGAGGCAGAAAAGCTTCTTCTGTTACTCTACACACATACAGCAACACACGAAGGAGCAGAGAGAAGAGAAAAAGTAGCAGTTTCTTTTCACATTCATTGCTTTAATATAACACATTCATACAAGGCTTCTGACAGATTTCACAACACACCATGTTGTGTTGATTGATAATCCACTGATATATTTTCACCTTTAGATAACCCGTGTGGTTTTTCTCTGTAAAAATACTCCACATCATTTTTTTTTTTTTTTGTACAACAGAAAATCTGCAAATCACTTACTTAATCACCTAATACTTTAATCACACCCTTTTCTCCCACACTCGTGAATGTAACTGATTAGTTGAATCCAATCCACCAGCAGATTAACATGTTGTTTCAACACTGTTAGCACAAGTACTGACAATGATATTGCTTTCTCCCACACATACCTCTGGCTATCATATCTGTATTTGAACTCTGGTCCTCTGCTGCTCAATATTCCTGTCCACTCTGCCTTTAACAAATTTGCATCTCAGTGCAGTGCAGAGAGGAAGGTCAGAGGAAGAAGTGTAAGCCTATCAATGAGAAAACCAGTGTCAAAGATTTAGCCCAGTCTTGTTTTCACAATTGTTGTTTATTGTCTAAAAATATTATCTGAAATGACAGAATGTAAAATAATTTAGTGTTTGTGTAAAAATAAAAAGCTTTTAGAAGGAGAGAGTAGCATTTTGCACTGTGAGAGTACATATATATATATATATATAAAGCTCTAAGGCTTATTAAAAGCCTAAATGCATACCTCAGTTTACTCAATCGTTACACATGTATTATTAAGTATGAATTGTTACAATACTGCTAGCCAAGTTAATAGCACTGCACCATAATTAATACATGAAGGGTTTGTGGGCAACCACACATAGAGAAGGTGCATTTAGCTTCATTTGCACAGACATGATTAAATTGAAGTCCACAGAAACACAACCAGAAAAGGCAAAATCAATTCCAATCAGCAGGAGCCTGACCTAATGTTAGCTATGAGGCCTTGAGACACTTGTGCTAACTGCATAATCCTCACTCTGACCACACAGCAGTGAAAGTAAGCAGCATTTTCAGCCTGCTGTAAAGTTGATCTCAGCTGAAAGACAACAAAAATGAATATCATGAGGGTAAGGTCTGCTACCTGGTGGCACTGATTGATAGCAATCACCTTCCACATCAGAGTGCAGCACAACAGACTTTAATTATGAGATGATGTTAAAGTAACATGTCATACCTGCACCTTGGAATCACTCCCCAGCATGGATTAAACATGACAGGTCTATGGACTGTGAGATGAAATCAAATTATCCTGTGACAAACCACTCAGACACTGAAAAATGATACAAAATGCACAGAAAGAATTAAGATGGAAACTGAAACCTGTCCGACAACTTCATTCACACAACTGAGGAGGGGCACATTTACAAACATCAACAATCAAAATCAGGAGTTGCAAAGAGGCCATTGAGTGTCATAAGTGTAATGGTGTTAGCTAGTGCATTAGATTTCTCAAAGCAGCAGACAGAGGTTAATTGTGCTTTAAGGTCATACATATACTTAAAATCTCCAGTCAGTGCCTTCCCATCGTTCCCCTAACTGTTCAGCTCTGTGATACTGCAAATAGATTATTATGTCTCTTCATGTTCAATGGCCCCTTGACCCTACTACTTTGACTGTCCTTTACTCCATACTTATAGAATACCCCCTACCATCTTCAAAATTGGGCTTCATTTTGATCTGAACTGCAGTTCTGTGACGTTTCACGTCTGTATCTTGCATGATTGCAATGCCGTATGTGTCTCCAGGAGCATATTTTGACACAATGACAAACACAGACAGACTCACAAGGTCAAAACAACATTAGCAATGTTATATCTGCTCATCATAAAACTTGGATTTGCAGCGGTGGAGGCTGATCTTGGATCGGCACACCCTAACAACAACTCTCTGAGAAGATGATAAAAATGATGTCACACTCTCGGTTTTTGAAACTATCCCAATATTTTGTTAGGTTTAAAAGTTTAGACAGCATGAAAGGACAAAATTGCTGAAGTAATTAAATTACTTGAGAATCTGTTGTCATTAAGAGATTAAGAAATGGCTCATTTATCTATATAGAACGACATCTGCTGACGAGTGAAGGACATTTATTATTGAAAATGCAGTGAGTCAGACTATCAGCTTTTATGGCACTCCATACAAACTCGCACAAACATATATTACAGGTGTTGCCACTGGAGCTGTTAACAGTAATTGACACAATGGCAGTATATTTTACAAATATGAATGAATGTTGAAACACAAATTAAGCTGAAAGGACATGGATGCCATCAATCAATTTAAGCTGCATACATGTTGATTTCCAGCAGGCAGCAGAAAGATATGGAAACAAGATACCGTTTTTTCTCAGTTTCTCAGTGATTGAAGTTCTCAACTCTTAAGATGCATTTCCCAAAAAAAAAAAAACAAGCAGAAAAAACACTACAGATAACCTGCAAAAGGCTGCAACTTGCTCAATTCCTTTAAGACATGTGAAACTGATGTTTTTGTGTCAGTGAATAACTCATTCCCACCAAAAGGACAAATCCCTTTAACACTGTGTAAACCATGATGGTCAAAATGTTTACATACTTTGTCACATGGTTTTTCATTCTACTGTGTATAGAAAAAGGGCACTTACATTTGCATGTATTACAAGGGAAAAAATATTATACCTCCATTACAGTAACAACAACGACAACAAAAAAAGACATGTATCAGTTCCAAGAAGCATGCACTGTGGAAACAAAACATAAGGTTATTGCAAGAGTATATTATAGTGGCAAAACAATGCTGGGAATCACTGAACATCCTGTCACTCTATTTGACCAAGGACTCTCATCATCCTCATGCCTAATGTTGCTCTTTGCAACATAACGGGGGAAGAATTGAATGCTGCAACCATCTGCGCTCTTCTGCATCTCCCTGTTTTTTTGTCTTTCTGCCACACATGCTTGCTCTTCTTCCTCTTCCATCGGCATGTTTATCTTCTCCACCTTCACAAACAGGTGTAACTCAGTTTCACTCAAGTTCTATAAATACGATTTACAGTGCGCATACTCATGATTTACACTCATAAATAGTTTAAATGATGATGTGACTTCTGGGTCTGAAATGTGAAGCAGAAGAGCGATAGACCTCTGTTCTTTTTCATGGCCAGCAGGGGGCGACTCCTCTAGTTACAGAAAGACTTCTGGTTGTGTAGAAGTTTATGGGAAAACAGCCCTGGGCTCTGTGACAACTGTAAACAGTTGCTTGATGGCTTTATGGGTGCGGTCTCCAGTTTCACGTCATACTGAATAGAACATTACGTCCATTTTGCAAATTATGGTCATTGTAAGAGTCAGAAAGGAGGATTATCAAGGGGATACTCACTGGCTAACGGCTTGTAAGTCACAAGTTGTTAGCCAATGAGTATGTGGTATCCTTGGTTTCTCAGTCACATCCACCCCTCATTCCTCACATCCGGTTTCAAATCACCAAGATTGCAAAAGTGAAAACGCTCATCTTGAGGCTTCAAGGGTGACGTCACGATGGCTACATCCATCTTTTATACAGTCTTTGCTTACACCAGTGAGCTCGCCAGATTATGAGAATTAGATGAACTATTCTGCAATAATCTGAGCATATTTTGGAGAGTTTTCAGCCTATTGAAATACATATACAACCAATTTCAAATATATATTTGTTCAATTTGTAGATAATCGTACTTGGTCATTAGCCCACATTTCCTAAAACGTGTATAATGAACAATGAGAAATGCTCATTCTGATGCGCACCAGTAGTAAACAGTTTTGAAAACTTCAACGTTCATTTGACAATCGAGCCAAACCAACTGAGAAAAACAGGCACAAGGTAAAGTAGCACATACAAATCAAGAAAATATGGTTAAATAATAGTGTTGATTTGATGCATCAACTATTCCTCTTACTTTATTTGTGTTTTGAGCTTCATCAACTCCCCGAGAAAAATATCTGCGTTTTTAACTGCTCGGTGTTCAATTTTCCTCACAAGCAGGAAATTTTCTCCTTTCGAAACACTATTTAAAATTGCATGTATGCATAATTCCACTCCAGTAAATGTTTTGCATACACACTGCAACATAATGAAGGGACTCAATTATATTGATGTTAATGACTTCATGCCAGCCGTGATTTTGTCAGAGTCAGCGTATTGTTCAAATACAGCCAGGTGCAAGGCAGCTTTTGATGAATTTGAGTATAGATAGCTTTATAATCAATTCTGTTGGCTGTTGAATTACATGGCAGGGAAGCCAGAGCCCTTCCTCCCACAGTCCAAAGACATGCAGTTAGTGGGATTAGGTTAACTGGTTATTCTAAATTGGCCGTAAGTCTGAATGTGAGTGTGAATGGTTGTCTGTCTCTCTGTGTTAGCCCTGCGACAGACTGGCGACCTGTCCAGGGTGTACCCCGCCTCTCGCCCTATGGTAGCTGGGATAGGTTCCAGCCCCCACCCGCGACCCTGAATAGGATAAGCGGAAGAAAATGGATGGATGGAAGCTAGAGCCACACATCTGTCAGGATAAATTTTTTATAAGGAAGTCCAACTTGTGGCCATATTCCCTCCAATAATGTATGAAACATTTACCACAATCAGTGAAAATAAGTTGAGAAATCACCAAGAAATTGGTTGAAGGTACCAACTGTGGACCTTTATGGCCAAGCAAAGCTCTTTGACATACATGCAATGGGGGACCCGATGCTGCAACACCAAGACTGGCTGCACATTTCTTCCATTTCTTCCTGTGCTTTGATCATTGCTTCTTCTTAACTAGGTCCATTCCTCCCTTTCTGTTTTCCTTTTATTCTGCTCCTCCAAACCCATTCCCCGCTCTCAGATTCTTTAAAAACACAGCTGGGTCATTCTTCCCGTTGCACTTGTTATTCTCATCTCTTCATGCTTCATGCCTAATGGTTTCATTATATTTAAGAGATGACACATTTTTTGGATAAGCTGCATTATATTTGTCACAGGCTTGTTGTATTTTTTCAGGCTTGTCTGCTGTCACTAGATAACCTTGGTATGTTAAATGGAGCAGCTACAGTTCTTTCCCAGATGAAACTGCAATGTGACGTGTCTTTCATTATCACTTTATCTTGTCTTTGTCTTTCTTCAAAGACGTGTCAGCGCAATAGTCAACAGTAGTTTAACCCTCGGATTAGTTTTCTCTGCCATGGGCTTTATCCCGCTGTTGATGTGCTGCTACAGAGTGCATTTCAGCTCTGTCACACAAAGTCTAAACTGACAGGGTGTGATCTGTTTCTGGACATAAATCCTTGTCTTTCTGTTAGCTTCTTTGTACACATTAAAGTGTAATTAGAAGATTTTTCAATGAAAGCTCTGTTAATGGAACACCTCTATTTACAAGAAAAATAATTAGTGTTAGGAATGGTGTTTAAATTTGCCAACTGTGCAGAAACTGTAGTATAGCACAGATGTGTAATACCACAGATGGTGGCAAATGAAGGTAACCACTTTGAAACCTTTTGAATTGATTGATCTTAATCAGGTCAGAAGATAAGCACATAAAAATATTGCTTTTGCAAGAAGTATGTGTTCTTTTTTATAGCCACTATAAACAATTTGTTCTTGTTCTTTGTGGCTTTATAAGACATTAGGCAACAATAATTTTTAAAAAGAGAGTTATTGTTCTAACTTCTTTTTCTTCTTCTTCTTTTTTTTTTTTTTTTATATACATAAGCCAAGCCAACCCAAATGTACACACATTAATTCCCAAGAATTGGGGGTTAGTGACATTCCAAGTTCTGCCGATATCAGCTAATATTGCCAAGAAGATAAACTGACCTAAGAAATTAAAGATACAACGCAGCGTAAATATGTGAATTTCTAGCCGACATGATCACACACCGTGCTGCTTGAAATAATTAGGAATAATTAGAAGAAGGCAGCTCCACCTGTCAACAAGACACTTTCATAAGACACTCTTTAAAGAAGTCTGTTTTGTGTAATGTATAATTGGATTCCTTTATCAGAATGATAATCAATATTTCTTGCAGTTTTTTTTGTAAATTTTGAGTGAATAAAACATGTATGGGACCATTATGTCACTGCATTGAAGAAACAAAGAAATAAAGAAGTACTGTATTGTGCATTTTTGTATCACAAAATCGATCCATGATCCACACATAGATAGATAGATAGATACAAAAAAACTTGAACACTTGAACTGCAGCACCAGCAAACTAATGAGGTGCTGAGGTGAGAGCTGGGGCACAAAGTTAATTGTGGGTGTGGACAAGCAAGACAGCAATTACTGATGGCCCTGTGATAATGATGTCACTTTTCAGACAGCCAATTAGGGGTTCAACCCCCTGTCAGGATAAACCGTCTCTTATTAGCTACTGAAATAGCACAGACCAAAACTGAAAGTATCTGATTTAAGCACATAGATCTGAAAAGTAATCTAATCTGTGATAGTGCTTTGATTAAACCTAAGAGGGTATAACACATCAGCCTTATTTTTCCAGTATGTAAGTGTATACTTTATAATGTATACAATGCATGTCCAAGACATTAGACCAGGATATACCCTGGCTCTTGTCTTAAGACAGCTGGGATAGGGTCCAGCCACCCTGTGCTCCTAAGTTTGATAAGCAGTTAAGGAAATGGGTGGGTAGATGGATGTAGTCTTGGGCCCTGTGATTTTTTTTTTTTTTTTAATGAATCTTACTAGAGCAAAAAAAAAAAAATCTCCTCAGTAAAAAGTCAATTTAATATCTTGCCTCCAGATACCCAATATAAATTTGTATTCTTTACCTGCTTTTTTTTCTTTTCAAACACTGGATTCTGTAGCTTGCTTTATATAAAGGGCAAATCAGCACAAAATAAAACAGATCCTCAACAATTTTAAGATCTCATAAAATACAGGAATGCCTTACCGTATAGCTGACCACCTCAGTTGCCATTTGTAGTGTTCTTAATTGGGCACACCAGAGCTTCTGCATATTTGTTACATATTTTATTTATATTACTTTTCATCTTTATCAAGTGAATGTTAATAATTTAGGTCTCCAACTCTTCTTTGTGGTTGTTTTTAGGTTATCAAGCAGTTGATTTTCACTAGCTTTTTCATGCATAAGTGTTCTTTCTGAACTCCTCCTGACTCCAACATCTGACACTAACTTGCTGTAGTATGCAGTGTCTAAATAAGGATTTAAAAGTAACAAACTTTCATTTGCTTATGTGATGGATAATGCGTGCTCAAAATCAGTCAATTAAAATGTCCTTTCTAAGAAATTTGCACTTTGATTTCTGCTACTCCAAAATTTATTTCCTCATATATTATAAAATTTTGATAATGGACGTGCGGGATTCCCTATTGGCAACACTGACGTGTCAAAATAGAAATCCATAAACCTCTCTTGACAGTGCATTAAATTGGACACATCCTGGTGATTGATTAGACATCTAGCTGACAGATACCCAGTGATTGTTTACTGTGGTGGACCCTGGATACGACTGGGCGTTTATTGCTGTCTGGTCCAGCAGTATTTCAACAGTGTATCTCACTATTTAGAGCCATCAGCAAGCAGCTTCACAGCAACCGCACACTTCTAAGCACTGGTTTGCTTCCAAACCGCAGCATATCCCTGCTGTGTTTACCTGTGCCATCACCTCTTCAGACTGATGTTTTCACCTGCAGATATATTGCATTTATAGACAAGGTAAAAACTGTCACTTTGGATAATTTATGGGTAATTATCCATTTGCGTTCTGACATTCAACACATTTGCTGAATTCCCTTCAGGTTTGTAAGTACTCTTAGAGGAATGAAAACTGCTGTTTACCATGTTAGTATTGGCAAATGGTAAGAACTTTAAAGACTGAATGCATAATCATTTCAGTTGCATTTGTAGTTGGTGTATTTTTTATTTTGTACAAGATTTTTGCATATCAGTGGATCAGCTCTTCTTCAATCTTCTATTCATTATTCAAAAAACAGCTATTTTGGCAAGAAACGCTTCTTGAATTTTAAAATCCTTAAGGGGGAATGATGCCTTTTACTGCTATCAGGTGCTTCTAAAAACTTTCCACTCACTTCTTCACCTCGTTATCCATTCAAACGGCACAGTGCCACATCAGGTGAAAGTGACTGACAACAGCTCAAGATGGAAACCGCGTATAAACGATGATTCTGGTGACATCCTCCTCACCAGAAGTCCTCACATCGGAAAGAATCAACGTCAGAACGATGGAGATTCTCCTTCCCTCGCTGCTCTTTCTGTGATGTGTGAGAATTTTATGCTTTCAATGACCCGTACTTTGCAGCACAGCAAAAAACAAGTCATGGCCGACTACACAGAAAGAGCATTACTTCCCCTCTTTTCCATTGTTTCATTACCTTGAGAAGACTTCTGTAAATCTGCGACGGTGATTACGTTTGTTATGTGTGGAAATAATTTGATTTTACAATACATTGTGAGGTACCTCTTAAACAGGCCGTGAGCAAACAAATGTTTGAGCTTCAGTTCTGCTTGAGCTGAAGACAAGAAAAAAAAATGCATTTCAACATGACATCATCTGACTTATTATCAGCTGTGTGGAAAATGGTAGGTAGTGCTGACTGAATTACCACATTTCTGCTGCTGCATTGAGTGAAGCTTGGAGCAGTTGGTTTGATAAATTTTTATTATAATAAATATGGCATGAGTGGAGCCATGGGAGAGCTGATATTCTCTTCGGGCATATCTACGCATCACATGGACCCAATCAGGTCCTGATGATGTCATAGCTCTCTGCATCATTAATACTGAAAGGTCATTTCCCCTACTTGGAAGTTGTCTCTATCACATGCTAGATTCAATTTCCAATTTGCCACACGACTCTCGAGGTCTTTCTTCCTATATATCTGAGTGAAGACTACCTCACAGTGTTAGAAAATTCTATTTCCTCTATTCTGCTTATAGAGCCATTTACTTGGAGGGGCATTTTATTATTTTCTGTGAATGAAATATTTAGTGTGTAGTCATGCTTGTAACTGTACACACACCAAATCCATGAAATCCAGCTTTTATGGTACATAAAAGCTGGATTTCAGGCTTTAATAATATGAGTATCAATTTTTATTTTATTCACAAACACTTATTTATTGCTTGATTTATTGTTTTACTTCCTACAGAGGTGACATAGTCTGCTTCAGCTGTTTTGGCACATTAGAATTCACAGACAACAACATACTCTTTCCTTTTTTCTTTTGGCTGTTTCAGGCTTTGGATTTCGGATTTCAGGCTTTAATAATATGACTAAGTATCAACTTTTATTTTATTTACAAACACTTATTTAATGATTGATTTATTGTTTTATTGCCTACAGAGGTGGCATAGTCTGCTTCAGCTATTTTGGCGCATTAGAAGTTGCAAGCAACAACATACTCTTTCGTTTTCTTTTGGCTGTTTTAATAGGGCCCTTAGGTTACAGTGGTACTTTTATGATTAGTTTCGGAACTTCAAAGAAGTCTTACTTTCCATCAGCCCAAACCCTTTTGTGCATTCTCTTTTTACCCATTTCAATTCAAGTTCCACCTAAAAATACACCTGCCTATATGACACATATGACTTTAATCACATTTCTACCTATAACCTTATAGATATACCCTTTGTGTATAAACTGTTCTATCAGAAGTCACAGATTATAATATAAACAGCCTGTGGTGCAGACATTTCCTGAGCTCCCCTTATTAAAAAACGCTTCTGTAAGGTACAGTCTGATGTTATATAAGCTGTCTTCAGTCATTTCACTGCTGGCAATGCTATGAGTGTGTACACGTTTAGTGCTTAGTGCTTACACAAAACAAAGCATACACCATACTGTATTTCTGAAGCTCACGAATATGTTTGGTTCAAACACTTTGGAGGCTGTTTAAACCTGTGACTCATTATCGCTTTGAAATTCATTATCTTTCATTCTGCGGCTTCCTCCACACACCTCACCTTCCTTTTAGCCCGAATCCCACTTGGAAAATGAGAAATTAGGGCAGCGGATCCCTAGAGAATTTTGGAATAAAACAAGGTTTCTGGAATAGTTCTTTGTACTGTGAATGACAAGTGATTTCGTGGTTGGTGGCCTGCTGGTAATTGCATACCAGTCAGTAATCACTGTTTATGTGAAAATGATTATAAACACACTATTGTCTCCTAATCAGTGACACCCATCTGGCAAAGGAGGTAAAATGATGAATAGAAGTAACTGGGAGAGCAGAAAAAAAATAGAGATACTTGTAGAGTCTGCAGCACTGTTTTCCAGAAACATTAACATCACCTCCCCAAGTGCAACTCTTGTTTTGCAACAAATGTTTGTTTGAAATTTTCTTCCAGACCAAACAGAAATTTTAAGATTGGCACTTTCAGATTAGTGCATATGCTAAACTTGGCAAACAAACCATTTAATACAAATGATACTATCAATGTTTACAAAGTGGTCCAGGAACAGACAAAAGCATCAGTTAGTTCTTTGCCTTTTCTATATTTAAGAAGAGGTTCTGTTCAAACCAACTCCACCAGGACAGAAGGCAACACTCTGATCCCAAAGCCAGCAGGTGGAGCTCAGCATACTGCAAACAATAGTTTAGCAGCGTTTGAGTCATGGTCACTGTGACCTTCTAATATGTCCAATCAGATAGCAAGGCAGCCCTCGGATATCATGACATCACCGTCCCAACACCTACCTGTAGGCATGTCTGATATGTCATAAGGACTTTTTGTTTGTCCGCTGGAATAAGTTTCTGTTCAGCTTTCCAGGACTGTCTCGGTGAATGACTGATTATCATTAGTGTTACTAGTCAGTTGACTCTGCTCTGACAACACACTCATTTCTAATCAAGGTACGAGGTCTTGCTTAGGAAGGGGAAGCCTGCAGATGACATCATGCAGCTCCATAGACAGCTGTCAGGATGAGTCAGGTGAATGTGGGCAGACTGAAAGTCGCTGTGTTCCTTATGTCAGGGAACAAAATTCCTCCAGCAGTGAGGCAGCTTCCACTTCAGTCACTGTCAAAGTATGAGTAACTACTTTGACAGGAAGCTATAACATACAGTAACTTCCATGACCGCAAAAAAAATAAATAAATAAATAAATAAATAGATAAATAACACGATTGTGAAAGATGCTTACCTTTGGCAGTAATAATGAGTGTTTCTTTTATTAATATGGAGCAGTGCCAAGGACTGTGATTCAATAAGATGCTGTGTCCCCTGAATGGAAATGTAGAGCTAATCTATAGAATCAATGACAGCTAAAAAGAAAAGATAGCATAAATGTTATTTTTGCATTTTTGGTAACGAGCACCTGATATTATATTGCAAAAAATAATATTGCCACATTTTGTATTTCTCTGATGCCACACACTGAAGATTTGCATGCACTCAATTATACATTCAGTATGTGACAAACATGTGCACTTCCTCATAATGAGAAGGAATTATTTATAGCATGCTGTGCTCTTATCATTTGTCGGGCCCAACAGGTACAAAAAGATGAAGTTCAAGGACACCCAAACTTGTCCTCCCAGCAAGCTGTTACTTAGACAAACATTCATCATTCAAGAACACCATTACAGCACATCTAATCCGTCTTCTCTACAGAGTATTAATTGGATAAACAGATCTCTGTTACACTATGTACATGGCGTTTCTCTCTCTGTTCTAGACTGAAATTAATAATACACACAAAATAGTTCACTGCTGTATCTCCATCCCAAAGAATTTAATATGGAAATTTAATGCACGACTCCTTAAGTTTCGGCATGGTCAAAACTCTATGGAGAAAACAATTACTTCACAAATTATTATTGCACAAAAAAACATTAAGGAGTGTCTTTCTAAAAGATAATTATATTCCGAGGCCTTCATTAAGAGCTTGGTAAGTACATTTGTAAGCTCATTCTCTCCAGGACTGTAATTCATGCTGCACTGGTGGAGCTTCTTAATTAACACCTACTCAAGCCAACAAATAGAACTGTGTTAGTTGTGCTTGGCTGTAGGACAAAACACCATTGTTGATTGTAATGTTCTCTGTGTCCAATGGTTTGAATTGCTGATGGCTGTCCCTTCTTTTTGGAACTATGACATATCTGCAAGAACTGCTTGGCTGTATTTGGTTGCATTTCTTTTTTCTTTTAGACACATCTTTGGCTATTGAGGTTTAACCTAAACACACGACAATAAGAGGATGCAGATTTAACTTAATTACTAAACTACTAACTATCAGCTCTGCAGCTACTTTATGCTACCAAGAAGCAAGAACTATGGTCTAAGAATGATACCACTGCTATATATATATATATATATATATATATATATATATGTGTGTGTGTGTGTGTGTGTGCTGTGTGTGTGTGTGCCGATATTTGCACAAGCCATGGCTGA
>VUQI01025876.1:11333-39538 GCA_015106735.1 Paratilapia polleni | reverse complement strand
ATGACTTAAGGGTCAAATGTCATATCTTAGAATTGGCCCACTGAACTAAAATAAAAGCCATGTTCTTTTTTGCTACTAAATTATTACAGTTATCCACCTCTGCACCAAGGAGACACCTGACAGAAGAAAATGAAGATGAAGTGTTTTGTTTCAGTTTAATTTGGCCTTGCCATCATGTAGTTGCTGCCCTTAGATTTTCAGGCCATTTAGGTTTTTCTTTTATATGAGTGTGACACACATACACAAATGAAGCACTGCATCTTCCATCTTAAGACATGAGGGGGTGACTTGTATTAATATACAGTCAGACATCTTCATTATGATTTACTGAAATAAAATGGCCTGCCATGGCTCTCATCCCTGTCGTTCTTTCTCCTCCATTTCCCATTAATTGTTCAAAAATTACAAGTTCTTCTTTCCTCTCTTCCTTTGTCTCATCTTTCCATTCTGTTTAGTGAAAGACTGTCTCAGTGTCATATTCCTCCTCTCTAATAATTTACTGTTCATCATTCCTTATCTTCTAACCTGAACTGAAACCAGATGATAAAAGGTACGTTCATAATGATGGTGTAGGGTGTATATAGTGGTCCTTGTGCATGTTCATATCTAGACTTCATATGCATGCTAAATTTAACCAGCATCATAAATCAGTGTCTGATGTGTGTTGATCACTACTCATATTTAACTACACTAGTAAATTTACATAATCAGGATTGCAAGTGTGCAGAACTAACACAAATTAAATCAGGATGAGGATATGAATGGGTGTTTAGTTAGATTCATACCGTTTCTAAATTTGGCACCAAAACTAACATATCGTGTTTCAGTTATTACAATGAATATCCACCTTCAAACTACTGTTTGATGATGCTAATTGTACACTGACCCATTTCTTGCCTGGCGCTTTTGTATAAAAGCTTCTTTATTCTGTTGTCTTCGGTGCCCTTTGTTAGCGTATCAATATGTGACCTTCCATTTTAATTATTCACTGTACATTTGCAGTTTTACAGTAAGAAAGAAATGAGAGTATGATTTTTTTTTTGTTGTAATGTTCTCCACCTTGCATACAGATGAGTCACAGATTTCTCTTGGTTTGTGGAGTACACATCAGTTGCTGGCAGAGCAAGTGTCTCACTGCTGTTTTAATAATATTACTCTATGCTATTTTCATTTTGAGGGGAAAGTGCCAAATGAAGCAACTACTGCAGCATAATTAGGTTTGCTCATTTTGAATATTTTACTAAGGATGAGGATTTTTTTTTTTTTTGGCCCCTTTCCATTTCAGAAATAAACATTAAATGTAAAAACCTTTAGTGCTATAATATGCATATTTTAAATTATACTAAATAGTCTAACATTTTCAAAATAAATCTTCCAGCATTAGCAGTACTAATGGAAAATAATTACAGGTTAAAACCTTAAAGAAGCCCCACTAGCCACTGCTGCACAAGACTTATAGTTTTAAAGGCTGTAACTTGTGGTTAAGTGTAATTCAGGGTGGTGTGAAGGGGTTTATTTGGATTCACACTGTCAAGCGGAAAGAAAGGTACTTATCGATTCCTCCAGAGTGGGCGAAGGGAAGCTAGCTAATTAGTGTTGTTAGTGTGGGCGCTAATGGAGTAGGGAGTGTGGCCTCAGGGTGCCAAAACACACCCAGCACTTAGAGAAGCTGTTAATATGATGGAAACATCAATCAGTGGACACAGACACATGCATACCGTCACAATGCAGACACAACTGAGAATTCATACAGAGAGACTTAAATCAAGCTATGAACAAATGACAGAGTAACAAAAGACACAAACATGCAGAAGATTATGAACATGCACACACTTGCATGTCAGTATTTGGAAAAGCCTACCTACGCTCATGTACATAAATTCTTCAAAATATTTAAACACCCACACATAATACAGAGCCAAGCGGAGCTGTTAATACACCACAACATCGGTCTCACACACCCACCCACACTAACACTGACATTCAAATACAGCCAGGAAAGCTAAGTAAAGCTCTGTTAATGCAGCATTAAAGTCAGCATTTGTGCTCACACAAACAAAGTGAGAGCTATTTGTACTGTTGTTGCTGTACAACACTAAAATAATTTACACAAATACAAGCATCCTGTTACAAAGCTTTCAAATATCGTACTTACCTTCTACTACACTGTACCTGTGAGAACAATCACTGGCTACTTCTGTCTACCAGCAAAATTTAAGTATTTAATTAATCTCACTGCAAGACACATTTTTTTAAGACCTGCTTTTTATGTCTATGTCTATGTGTCTCACTGTGCATTTTCTAACTCTGCAGTTTATCTCAACATGCAAAATACATTCTGTGTGGAGTTTGCATGGAGTTTTGCATGGGTTCTTTCTGAGTACTCCAGCTTTCTTCCACCATCCAAAGACATGCATATTAGGTTAACTGGTGATTCTACATGGGCTGTACATGTGAATGAGAGGGTAAATGGTTATGTGTCTCTCTGTGTTAGCCCTCTCTCTAGGATGTACCCTGCCTTTCGCTGTATGACAGAGACCCTGAACTGGATAAGTGGAAGAAGATGGATGGATGGATGGATGGATAGATGGAAAATACATAATAGCCTAAGGTGTGATGCTATAAAATGAAACAACCCAGAAGTATATTGAGAACACTAGCCTAAGATTTAAAACCTTAATTAATATTTGTAATTCTTAAATAAAAAATTCAAATAATTTAACATTTAATATGGTCATATAATTTAACCCCTCTTTGAATTTCCACTTTATCATGATAGCGGGGTTGGTCTGTCCTAGTGATCCCGGGAGCTATGTTGTAGGGGGGAATTTAACCCTTGTAGGGTCTCTCAAGGCAAACTGGTGCGGGAAGAAAACATCAGTGGACTGTGTTACCCCTGTGTTACCAGGACCCCAACCTGGAGCCAGACCTGGGGGAGGGGCTCGTCGACGAGCTTCTGGTGGCTCAGCCTGAATAACCCACATTGGCTAGTCCTCCTATGGACCTACCAACTGGGAAGGCCTTTACAGTCTGATCCCTGATTGCAGAAAGTGGCTCTTGGGACATGAAATGTCACCTCTTTGGTGGGGAACCTGAGCTAGTGTGAGAGATTCTGGTTGCAAACATGGTCAGAAGTTTACGCTCATCATGGGCATGAATGTCATGGTAACTTTGGGCTTTAAATGATTTCTTTGAATTGTTCTTTTTCCAGGGTGGAATGATTGTACATACATCTTTAAAGACTTTAAAAAACAAGAATTGGGTGCACAAGTTTGAATTTCCTTTGGATTTTGTCTAATCCACACAGGGTCAAAATAATATATACAGGCTCAAATAGGGAGGAGGAGTAGTAGGTGAGAAAGAGACACAAGGAGAGAGGAGTTGATGCAACAGGCATTTAACAAAATTAAACACCCTTGCCTTGGAGCCTCATTTTAAAGCAATGTCAATTAAATATGACATTTGACACAGCTACATCATAAATAGTTTTGTTATAGCCTAATTACTACTGTATTTTCAGATCTCAGATGTAACAGTGGTCATGGCATGTTTGTATTTAGGGCCACTTTTTATCATATCCACAACATGGTGCAATGTGACATGATATTATACCTTATTTTAATCACAGACATAGAAACTGTGAAAGGCAGGAAGTTTGATCATCTTATGAATAAAAAGGATGAGTTGTTTGAGGAGTACTCCTTCTGCCATGGTTTATATATTCCAGCTGTGTGCCATGCCTCTTTTAGACAATGAAGGTGAAAATACTTCCACAAAGGATACACCTGTGCATCCTCTATATAACTCCTCTAACAAGTCACCTCTCTCCTCTGTCCTCTCTACTCCAGATTCAACATGAGATGGCAGAGAATTACTCAGAGTCACAGACAGGAAGACAGAGGACAGAGGAGACTGGGAGGCATAAAACAGTGGCATGAGAAAAACCTGTGGCTATATATGCACAAAGGACTGATTATAACATGACACAAGTGGGAACACTGCCAGGTGGAAACAGTTAACCACAGATGAAAACAATGATGGTGGGGCAGAAAATCACAAAGGAGGGAAACAAAAACACGACTTTTGACATTGTAGAGTCAAAATAAAAGCATCATACTAAATTTGATATCATAGTGAAAGGGCTACAGATCATAGTCAGTGTAATTTAGATTTAATTTATGCTACCAAATGTGTCTCTGTTTGTATGACTGGGTAAATGAGCATGCTCACCTCTCTGCAGAGCTGTCAGGCTCTATGAATCGGATAAGTGGCGGTGCTGACAGTGTTTCTGTAGCAAATATTCCTCCCTGTAGTTGTACGCCAAAACCATTCAGTGGGTCACCTGTTAAGACAACCTCACTGGTCTCTACATGAACCACCTGACCACCTGGACCCACTGAACTGGACGCCAGGGACACTAAAAACACACAGGCACATTGATTACATTTAGTTTCATCCTTTCATAGAAATTAGATCATTATCTAGACACACAGACACATGGAACCTACAGGAGCTCTTGTGCTCTTTCTTCCTCTGTCGTCGTTTGAGCAGTGAGTTACGAGGACTCATGGGAACAGTGGGCCTGGGTAATGTGCTCGAGCTCTGGCTGCTGGGGCCAGAAGTGGTTGTAGAGGCAGGAGAAAAACTGGCTGATACCAGAGCTGCAAAAAAGATAAAGAAAGAAAGTTTGTGTTCAATACTGCAATACATGGGCAATAAGCTGGATATTTAAGAATTAAATTAAAACACTAAAGAAGCAGAAACAATAAAAAGGGAACAGTTAAATCAGTCACTTCATCTGGGAAATGAAAAAGGACAACAAAGAGTCACAGAGCGCAGGATAAATATAGCAAACATGAACATGTCAAGGAAAATTTAATTTCTCATTTAGTGCTTTCTTTTCACAGTATGGATGCCCAGTAGTTAGCACTGTTGTCTCACAGCTGCAGGGTACTGGATTCAAATGTGGGCCAAGGCAGGGCCCTTCTGTGAGGAATTTATATGTTCTCCCGGTGCTTGCTTGTGTCTCTTTCGAAAGCTCTGGTTTTCCTGTCATATTTCCGCTTGACCAAGGGCACTACACCGTGGTTGCTCAGTGCTCCTAATATTTATGATTTGTGAACAGCATAGAATGGATGGATCCCTACAGGGATAAATAAAACTATCCTTATGCTTAAATCACGACATGAGATTTCCTAAAAATACAGATGAGGCTTCACACTGCTTTAAATGGTTGTATAGAGTGTTTTTTAAACTATAGCAATTCCACCAGGCACCATACATTGCATTTCTCACTGACCCTTTCACAGACACACTTTACTGGCCTGCCATCAGCAGCAAGCTAAGTTTAATGCCTTGCCAAGAAACACTTGGCATGTGGAGAGAGCACAGATCAAACTTCTAATGCTACTACTACTGTGGCAACCTGCAGGATTTTAGCCATCTGGCAGTCTCACCAAGTTGTGTTGTCACAGCATCTGTGTTTGTGTTCTTACACTTGCAGTAGTCAAGGCTGTTGATTGTGTTGTTGTTGGAGGCGGTCCACGATTTATTGAGGGTGGAACTTGCATTGCAGAGGGTGGAGTTTGGAGGATGACAGTAGTTAACACAGGGGTCCCAGGAGTGGGGATGGTCTGACTTCTGAACCTTGACTGCAACACACACATTGGAACACACACACTGGATTTTATTACTTTTAAGAACAATGACACTTAACCACTAAACCACTACTAACCTTTACCTCAAGCCTTACATAATTTTAAACTTAATCCACTTAATCAAAAAAAAAAAAAAGAAAGAAAGTCTGGACTTAAAATAAAGTGCTAACCTTGTGTGAACTGCTTTTTTGGTAAGTCCCCACATTTTGAGTACATATATTGCTGTTTCCATGTTTTCAGTCCATTAAATGGGACCATATCTGCTATTTGGCAAGGTGTGCTATCATCCATTCTGATCACCAATAACCAGAAAGTAACCCATGCAATTCATCAAAATGCAGTTGGTGCATTAGCCCTACAAACACAATGTAAATGAAAACATATCAACTTATGTAGAGATTCTGACATAATAATTCATTTATAACCCATAATATACGTATATTGTGAACATGATATTGACTCTTTATGATTGTCTTCAAAGGTATAAGGCTTGGCAAGTCCTGTTATGTGTTCAACCAGGCATGGATAATCATTGTACATTCTCTAGATAAAAACTATTTGCAAATGCTTGTTGTCTAGCTAGTTAGCTGTATATTATCTACTTTGTCCCAATAGACTGGTTGTACTTTTAAGCTGATATTTAGGGCCATGAAGTTAGACCTCAGGGTTTTCTTCCTAGAGGTCTGGTGAATCTCATTTCATCTGGCCCTTCACCCTTGACCAGTTTGATCTGAGAGACCCTACCAGGGGCAAATTGCCCCCTACAACATAGCCACTAAGGTCACCACTGCACAGAGTAGTTCAAATGTCACCAGAACATACTCTCACCAACCACCTTTCTAGGTACACCTTGTTAGTACTGGGTTGGACCTCCTTTTGCCTTCAGAACGGCTTTGATTCTTTGTGGTATAGATTCAAAGAGGTGCTGGAAACATTGCTCAGAGATTTTGGCCCATATTAACATGATAGCATCACACAGTTGCTGCAGATTTGCCAGATGCACATCCATGACATGAATCTCCCATTCCACCACATGCCAGAGGTGCTCTATTGGGTTGAATTCTGGGGACTGTGGAGGCCATTTGAGTACAATGAACTCATTGTCATGTTGAAGAAACCAGTTTGAGATGATTTGAGCTTTGTGACATGGTGCGTTATCCTGCTGTAAGCAGCCATTAGTAGATGGGTACACTGTCACCATGAAGGGATGGACACAGTCAGAAACAATACTCAACAACAATATAGGCTGTGGCATTTAAATGATGCTTAGTTGGTACTAAGGGGCCCAAAGTGTGCCAAGAAAATATCCCCACACCATTGTACCACCACCACCATCACAAGGCTGAACTGTTGTTACAAGGCAAGATGGATCCATGCTTTCATGTTGTTTATGCCAAATTCTGACCCTACCATCAAAGAGAAGAAGCAGCAGAAATCACGACATACCAGACCAGGCAACATTTTACCAATTTGTTTGGTGAGTGTGAACTGTAGACTCAGTTTTCTGTTCTTAGCTGACAGGAGTGGGACCTGGTGTGGTCTTCTGCTGCTGTAGCCCATCTGCTTCAGGGGATGACTGAGGTATTTTCACCCACAGAACCGCTGCTCACCAGCGTAAACCCTATCGGTGGTCGTGTGGGAAAATTCCAGCAGATTGGTAGTTTCTGAAATACTGGGAGTCTGTCTGGCACCAACAACCATGTCACGTTCAAAATCACTTAAATCACCTTTCTGTCCCATTCTGATGCTCGGTTTAAACTTCAGCAGGTCGTCTTGACCATGTCCGCATCCATTAATGCATTGAGTTGCTGCCATGTGATTGGATGATTAGATATTTGCATTAATGAGCACTTGAACAGGTGTACCTAACAAAGTGGCCAGTGAGTGTATAAGGCAGTGATCACATACTGATGGACTTGAAGTGTTAATACTTGTGTGTAATATGTTACTGATTTAACCATTCAGTGCAGCTAATGATAGGTGCAGCTTTACTCAGTCATTTATCGGTTGAACTCTACAACACATTTCATCTGAACAGTGGTTTAAAGTGATACAAAACTTTGAATAAACTGGTCACTTACACTGACATGCCAACCAATCAGATAAACATATTTTCCAAAAATACCAACTACGTGGGAATCTATAATTCATTGGCTTATTTCAGAGCATTCCGTCCTAAGTCCTTTCATTGCGTCTTAATTAGGTATAAGTAACAAAGTGGCTGTAAGACTGATCAAAAAAACAAAAACAATTTAAGTTGGGCTATTGCTGTGCTGTCTGTTAAAATTTCACATTTCTTCAGTTTTTGGGGAGAACCTCTTCTGAGGAAACCCCCACTGAGAGCTTAATAATACAATCACCGCTGACAACCTGACAATCTACACAGCTTCATGTGTAATTCCTCTTTACACTCACAATCTAAACTCTGAATTTTATTCAAAGCTACCCTGTGCTGCCACAACCATCCAGCAGAGCTTTTGTTTCCTCGACATGTGAGGCCTCTTATCTAAACCACTCTGATGGCGGGAAGTCTGAGGAGCGGAAGTGTTGGGCAACCTCAGGGTAAGATGCGTGAAATAAGGAAGCATTTTTTCCATCTAATCCTCCTTGGGTAAAAAGAAAGTCATTATGTCCAGTGAAACACACTTGAGAGACAGCTCCACCGACAGGAAATGGCAGCAGTAACACAGACTGTAGATGCACACAGACAGGACACACACAACAAAGTCACTTTGAATTCACACTTATGCTCACTTACACATGATATACTATGCACGAGAGAAGATACACAAAACATGAAAACATTTGTACACACATTTATGTCCAGACTCACCAAACCTAATCTATTCTGCAAGAAAACAGACTGAAACGTAACTCTCACACACACACACACACACACACACACACAACTGCAAAACCTTTAATCAGAGTGTCTATTAATAAGGCAGCAGAAAGCTGGCTGCAAGGTCTGCTGCAAGGCCATCAGTATCCTAATGAGCTGTGTTCATGCCCTAACACACACACAGACACTCAAATACACAAATACACACATATACACACAAGGGCGGTCACAAAACTGTGATTAGAAGAAGGAAAGAATAAATTTAGCTTCTTGCAGACAAATGAGATGAGATGAGATGAGACGAGATGGTGACCTTTTGAGTGAGCGAGTGCGTATGTGTGTGTGTTCATATGTGTAATTCCAAGAACGTTGTTAAGATTTTCTGTTTTTGCCACTTTAAAATAATACCAGAACACAGTGGAATTGTGAGAGAGAATAAGAGAGAAGAAGAGAACAGGAAAATAAAAATAAATTGGAGATGAAAGGGGAAGAACATTTGTGGGATGAGGCATGTGTGCAGAATAAGAGAAGTTAAAGTAGAGGATTAATAGTGAAGAGAAGAGAGGAGAGGAAAAGGACAAGACAGAGGAGGAGGTTGCAGACTGTAAGCAGTTCCTGGAAGCTGGAAGAGAGGTGTAATGACTTTAATTAAATCCCACCCTGCCGTTACACTCCCTGTCACTCCATTTCTCATTCACCCACCATTTCTCTTTTCAACGCTCACTTTTTTCTGGTGTTTTCATGCTGAAAGCGATCTCCCACCCTACAAAAATTCTATTGAAATTCAGCTAAAGTAAGGTTTTAGTCTAGTTTAAGTCTAGAATATTTAGTTTTTATTCTCAGTCTTTCAGCCTTTCCTCTAATCCTGTCTTTCTCATCCTCTTTTGGGAATCTCTAATCAGGTCAACTGAAACGCATTGAAGATTTTCTTCTAACAAAAAAGACGAAAAAGGTAAAAGATGCGCATGTGTGATTTAGTGAAAAAAAGCTATACCACTCACAGGGTCTACAAGTGGGCGATCATGCTGACTGCTATGTGTTTCTACTTATGCACAGCTTTCATTGTATGAGTGTGATGTATGTGTACACTTGTCATACTTAAGCCCCTCAGCTGCAAGCATTAACATGTGATAATAAAGCAGTCACTGGAATCAGCATTTCCCCTCTAAATCCACTGGCACTAATTCTGTCACAGATGAAAAGCCATCACTTGGCTAAGGGGGAAGAAACACTCCTTCAACTAATTATGCACAAAGTTGCCATCATAGCCAAATTATTCCTTAAGTGGTGTTGTATGAGAGAGGACAGCTGGTTGAAAGACACCAGAATGAATGGGATTTTTTTCCTAAATGCGCATGGAGTGACTTAATTGGGGCCAAATATAAACAAAATCTTTGTGCTGGTTTTTACTCTGCGTTTATTCTGGAACCCTGTTGATCCATGATGGCAACCAAATAAGGGGTGATCAGGAATTAAATACACAGTTGGCAATTGTCCTTCAATAGTTAGCATTTGTCAGGCTAAGTACTGCAAACACTGCAATCTAACTATACTGACAACAGTGTCTAAGACGACTACATCCACAACAGTTAATATGTAGATGTGTAGTTTGAATTATTTGCAACCAAAAAGTTATGATCCTGAGCTTAATCTGTATACCAAAATCTTAGTTGATTAAACAGTGATTCTAAAGCTTCAAAATATTTGTGTCCAGTAGACCGTGAGTCTGAGGGCCAGGAGTTTTCAAAAAACTTAGCTTAAAGGTATACTGCAAATGAAGAGTGATAGTAAAAAACCTGTACAGGGGTAGAAAAACAACTTAACAGTTTTTAGGAGTTATACCTACTCAAATAACGAGGGGCATAGCACTGCAGCATGTTGTTAAGATGAGAGCCTCAGCCAGCGCAGTAAAGGTTTGAACCCGCAAACAAGTGGCTTGCTCTTGTGTGCAGCCTATAATCAGCACAGGCTTTTCTCACATTTTACCCAAATGCTGTGACAGATAACACTTCAACATTTTGAGTAATAAGGTAATTTGTTAATGGTGAACCGAACAAAGTAGAGAGTTTACTATGAATTTTGTGATCACAGCTGTTACACTCACCTGTGTCATGCTGTTTTCCAGTTAGCCTCGTTTGATGTGAGGGAAGAATTTCTAATTTAACCAGTTCTGTTGTGCTTGCTAATAATTGTGTTGCCTCTAGAACCGTACAGTGTTCTGTTGATGTCCCATCTATGGACAGCAGGTGATCCCCAGCATGCAATGCTCCACATCTAACACAAAAGAAACAAAGGGAGAATAAGCTCAAAGTGTTATCACCACAATACACCGGAGAAACAAATAAAGCACAAATTGTTTCTTTTTCTGCTTCAGAAATGCCTTTTTTTTTGTTCTTTTGCCAACAGTATGTAGGCTACACACGTTAATCTGCTTAGCTCACATCGGCGTGCTGCAGTGCTGGTCAGCCTGATATCGCTGCTCTGCACACAGGGGTCAGATTTTAAAAATTGACTTTGCAATCATGGGGGAATGAATAGTGGCAGAACATAGACCTCTACAGTCAACCTGTTCTGAGTGAGGTTATTTTAGTGCTTATTTCAGCACTGACACAGAGTTCAAGTGCTTCATGTATATTTTAGAGCCAGACTGGGGCTGAGAGCAATATCCTGTCTCCTGCTGTCTGTTTTAGTAATAAGGCTGGACACAGCCTATGTTTGTCAGTGTGTTTCTTAGACAGATGACATACTGAACATAAATGCAACCACTGAAAATATGCAATCCAACAGTAACCCCTAACCCTCAACTTAGAGGTAGAAGGAGAGACAATGAAGTCAACCATTTTTCAACAAAAACTGAATATATGTGTATTAATAGACATTTCCAAAAGTATAACTTATATATTATTGTGCACTAGTTCTATTCCAAAACAAAATTATTCTTTTTGTATTTCAATGCACTATATGCTTTTAATGTTGTATTTGCACCAGGAGTAAAGACCATCTTGTGATGGAATGACACCAACCACAGCGTCGTTCACTTCTTAGAGCACACCTATTCTTAATCTCGACCTTCATCTTGCAGACAGGCACACAAAAAAGTGACTTTTTTAAAAAGGACTTTTCTGTAGACATTTCTGTGACTCCAGGACCACATTTTCACACAAACACACACACACACACACACACACACACACACACAGACAAAATGTGGAAACAATTCTGGCTGGTGAAAATTGTCCATAAAGCACTTACTGCTGCTTTAAAAATGTACCATAGTACACTGTTACGGTAATATCAAAAATCAACCTAGGGAAGTATTTGACACATCTCAGAGCTTCTTTCATCCCCCTTTGGACAGATAAGAGGACACAATTCACACAAGTCATATAGGGGAAATCTATACCACATACAGTGCTTTGAAAAAGTATTCATACCCCTTGAACCGTTCTACATTTTGTCATGTTACAACTACAAATTTAAATATATTTTATTGGGATTTTATGTGACAGACCAACACAAAGTAGCGCATAATTGTGAAGTGGAAGAAAAATGATACACAGTGTTCAAAATTTCTTACAAATAAAAATCTGAAAAGTGTGGTGTGCATTAGTATTCAGCCCCTTGAGTCAATACTTTGTTGAACCACCTTTCGCTGCAATCGCAGCTGCAAGTCTTTTGGGGTATGTCTCTACCAGTTTTGCACATCTAGAGACTGCCCATTCTTCTTTGCAAAATAGCTCCAGTTCAGTCATATTGGATGGAGAGCATCAGTGAACAGCAGTTTTCAAGTCTTGCCACAGATTCTCAATGGGATTTAGGTCTGGACTTTGACGGGCCATTCTAAACATGGTTTGATCTAAACCATTGCATTGTAGCTCTGGCTGTATGTTTAGGGTTGTTGTCCTGCTGGAAGGTGAACCTCTGTGCCCAGAAGGTGCCCCAGTCTCAAGTCTTTTGCAGCCTCTGACAGGTTTTCTTTCAGAACTGCCCTGTATTTAGCTCCATCCATCTTCCCATCAACTCTGACCAGCTTCCCTGTCCCTGCTGAAGAAAAGCATCCCCACAGCATGATGCTGCCACCACCATGTTTCATGGTGGGGAAGGTTGATGTGCAGTCTTAGGGTTCCGTCACACATAGCGTTTTGCATGTAGGCCAAAAAGTTCAATTTTGGTCTCATCTGACCAGAGCACCTTCTTCCACGTGTTTGCTGTGTCCCCTACATGGCTTGTGACAAACTGCAACTTTTTATGGCTTTCATTCAACAATGGGTTTCTTCTTGCCACTCTTCCATAAAAGAGTGGCGTGCACGACTAATAGTTGTCCTGTGGACAGATTCTCCCACCTGAGCTGTGGATCTCTGCAGCTCCTCCCTGGGTCTCATGGCTGTTCCGCTGATTAATGCTCTCCTTGCCCGGCCTGTCAGTTTAGGTAGGTTTGCAATTGTGCCATACTCTTTCCATTTTCGGATGATGGATTGAACAGTGCTCCGTAAGATGTTCAAAGCTTGGGATATGTTTTTATAACCTCACCCTGCTTTAAACTTTTCCACAACTACATCCCTGACCTGTCTGGTGTGTTCCTTGATCTTCATTATGCTGTTTGTTCACTAATGTTCTCTAACAAACCTCTGAGGCCTTCACAGAACAGCTGTATTTATACTGAGATTAAAGTACATAAAGGTGGACTCTATTTACTAATTAGGCGACTTCTGAAGGCGACTGGTTGCACTGGATTTTATTTAGTCATATCAGAGTAAAGGGGGCTGAATACTAATGCATGCCACACTTTTCTGATTTTTATTTGTAAAAACATTTGAACACCATGTATCATATTCTTTCCACTTCACAATTACGCGCTACTTTGTGTTGGTCTATCACATAAAATCCCAATACAATACATTTGTGATTGTAATGTGACAAAGTGTGGAAAAGTTCAAGGGGTATGAATACTTTTTTCAAGGCACTGTATTATGTTTCTGAGAGTGTATGTGAGAATGGGTGTAGAATACACCCTTTCCAAATATTAACCCTGCTTATTGAAAAATGATGGTTACCCATCACTTTAAATTGCCAAGGGTTCTCTCATATATGATGAGTTGGAGTGACCCCGTCTCACTAATTTCACAGTCTACTGCATCAGAGCACCCACACCAAAGGGCAGTTCCTCCGGATCTGTAAGACACCAACAGCTTTCACAAAACGGTACAGTTTGAGGCCCTGGGAATGAAAAGGAGTTGTAACACGTAGATACGTACCTGTCCACCACGCTGCCAGGTTTAACCCGGTCGATGACAATCACCTGTTTGTTTTGATGATTGGCTGATGTCAGCGTAATGCCTAGTGTTGCTCCTGGAGATTTGGCTATTTCCACTAACAGCGGGCCAGATGCGTTTGCCAGTGTGTCTGATTGGGAAATAGTGAAGTTATTTTAATCATTTTATTTTTTATTGTGACTGCAGCTGTTCCTTACATGCACTTAAAATGGACTTACAGTAATATAGCAAAGTAGTTGTACCTTTAAATATCTGTTTCACCAATAAGAACAGCACAGTGGTAAGGTTTAAGGACATACATGTCCTTGAAAGTATAAATAACCAGATATGATAAGCAGGGGATTCTTTGCAGCGGTTTTTGGGTGAGTTAAACGGAGCTGTTTTACCCAGCAAAAAAAGGAAGAGCTTAGCCTGAGGCGGCAGAAAATGCCAACACATCAACAGCAATCACAACAACAAAAGAATCACCCCAAAAAAAACTATTTTTAATTTCAGTGGCATTTGAGAAGAAAGAACTTTTGCCGCAAGCTTTAATTTATGTCTGTCTCTGTTTTTTTGTGTGTGGTCTCTCACCCATGATAGTGACGTCGTACTCTATTTGAAACAGGGCTTCCTGGCCGCATTGGGCCAACACACTGAGGGCATCACTGTGGCTGGCATTGTGTAGTGGCACACCGTCCACACTTAGGAGACGATCACCTGGACGCAGGGTGCCTTCTCTGAACACACACAGATTAAAAGAGGACATCAGATGTTAAAATACAGTGATTATATAAGATAGCGTTTGGAAGTTTGCATTTCTACTTAGCTCCTGCTTTCTTTCTTTTTACTGTACCTGTTTCATTTCAACATTTCAGCAGTTCATTCTCCTTTTTCATTACTCCTTTTTCCAATACTATTTCAATCACTGACTTCAGATATGCCTTACTTGCATGACTGAGCAAAGGCTGCAAAAGCAAGCATATAATGCGTGTTAAAAATTGTGAAATATCAAATGCCAAACCTTCTCTTTCCTCTCCTAACATACTCTGTATTCTTTATTCCTTCCACTCAGCCCTGTTTCTTCATCTTTCTAACATCTTAGTTCTTCATCTTGCTCATTTCCTTTCTGCCTTGCTAGATCCAAGCCTCTTTCTTCTCCCAACTTTTGCTTCCACAATGCTGTCTTATGATCTCATCATCCTCTTTTCTTTCCTCTTATCTGTCTGAGACTTGCAGTAAAATTTCATCTTCATTTGAAATTGAGGACACACATGGAAACAGCAAGAAAAGGTCTTCAGCATTCAAAATGTTGATCTGCTTTCAGTCCTTAGTTAACAAAAACACTTGTTTTAGAGGCATTCAATATTACTGTTCAGGCAATCTTTTACTTTCAGAAAAATGGATATGCAACATTTTGAATTTTTAATGCAGAGGGCTGCATTAGAGCACTGATAGATGCTTTATGCTGATGTCAGAGTGTGAGTAACACTGAGCTGTAATCATACCAGCCAGACATCTTCAAATATGATGCTGATAGCCCTGATGCTTTGCAACAACATGATGCCAGCTAGGCTATGACCCAAAGGCTCTATTAGAAATTAGGCTATTTCTAGGAGTATTTCTGGACAGTTTTACAATTTTTGGTCAGTTTTTGAATATTTGCACAAAATGGCACTGCTACATACAGGCTGTTGAACCAGTATAAGCACATGAAAAGGTATAATACCCAGAGGTGATATTTTAGATTTGCAGGGGATTTTAATTTTAAAGCCAGTGCCCTGTGTTGATTGAAACAAACAGTTTTAAGAACTTCACTGGCATTTAGCCTGCTTTTAGACCTGCAGGGAATCCTTCTGTCTGTTTCTGATGATGCAGTGAAACTGTTTTCTTTGTGGCCCTGTACAAACACCATGGATCCCTAGCACTTTCAGAGAAGGCACTTTAATTCCCACTGGGTAATTCTAAAAATGTAGGCACTCCTGGGACTATATGGTGCTGTGGATTAAGTTTTTTTTTCCAATTGGCATATAAATGTGATATAAAACAGCATGAATATCTCATTCGTTTCCCCTGGACTGACCCACATTTTGAAGACGATTTTCTTTAGAATAGTGTTAGATGAGCTTCAGGGTGAAATAACCCTAGCATCAATAGTAAGAATTTAATCTTTAATCTCTGTCCTGGTCTGCCAGTTCTGTCTGTGAACTTGGGGAAGTTTATTCAATCTATGCCTGATCATTTGATAAAAATTTACATTTCAACATATTCAGATGACCATTTTGGCAACAGCAAATATTTGATGGGTCTGCAATCAATTTTGATAAATCTATGATGGATTTTATATCAACAATCAAACCCTTATGATACTGTCAAAAAGCATAAAATCTCTTAATCAGCAGAAACATGATACAGTAAGTACGTATGCTGTTATTTTGCATCTGGCCTAAATATTGTTGCATAGCAATCTCAAAACAGGTCCTGGCAGAATAAAAATAGCAACTTACAGTTCTAATTTCTAGGAAGAAATTATTGCAGCTGCTAAATGATCAGAGAAGAAGGTTACACTTAAATATGCCAGTCTTTTCCTGTGTAGGGACAACTGAGTCAAGCATGTTCTTCAAAATGGAACTTGTGGGCAGTTTTTTATTTAATACTAGTGTTAGTGAGTGACAAAAAAAAAAAAAAAAAAAATCTTTGTAAGATATTGCTTTACTACAAGCCCCTAGAACAGCCTCAGTGCTCCTTATCATATAACAAATGGCATTACCATTTGGTGTTTTACTGATGGTGGATGACAGCAGATCCCTCTAAAAGCTCAGTGATTCAGTTGTAATGATAATTTTCACTCTCAATCCACTCACTGAACATTTAGGCTTTTGAAACACACCAACTGAAAAACTAGACTGCTTTTCCTTTGTCTTATGTTTGTATGATTTGTGTGCTTTTAGCTGAACATAACTTTTAAAGTGGTTTTAAAGAAAATTTGACAACCAAACCTCTACCTAGTGGTTTTTTGTTTCTTTTTAAACTAGAATATGAGGTCTGACTTTTTATAAATGGTCCACCACCATTGTTGGAAATATACAATCACATAAATCTATATCTATATCTAGTTCTATATCTAGTTCTAGATATAGATATAGATTTTATGTATGGCATTGTTTTCTTTGCAACACAATATTTTCCCACCCATTTATAGAAGGTTCAATCATCACTGCGTGACACCAGTTAAACAGTAGCAAAGGTGACATTTATATGAAAATGTCATGGATTATTCCTTAAACATCAAGCCTGAGACAGACACATTACAGACAGCATTAAAGGGATATGATGATTCATGCCACTGCAGCTATGAGTAACACATAACTGTCAACATACCAGTGACGGTCACAGGAAATGACACCATTATCCTTGGGGTCTATTCGCATGAAGGCACAGACAAATCTCCCAGACTCCTGATGGGAATGGGTTGAGCTGTGCTGCTGTTAGTTTACACTTGATGGAGGCCAATGCTTGTCTGGCTTTTATTTCTTCTAGACATCATTTTTTGGAAGACATTGCCCTTTTCACCTCCCAAAAAGACTAAATTATCTCTGTTTCTGGCTCTGACTGTATATGTGTTTGCGTGCTTCCTCGAATGTGTCAGCGTAATTATACTGGAGAATGCATGTGATTTTGCATTCACACATATGGATGCATATATCTGTGATTGTGTGTGAAGTATATACAGACAAGTGACAAAGGAAGAACCAACACAGAATGTCTTAATGACTTCTTTGGCCACTATGTGCCAACAGTTTAAATGCACTTTGGCATTGATTCTCCAAGACTCTAACTCTGCTGGAAGGATGGAACACCATTCTTACAAAAGATATTCCCTCGTTCTGTGTTTTTTTTGCAGTGACCCCTTCCTCTAAGGGGATGAGTGGACTCAAACCTTGCCTGGAAATTGCCCCCAGTGGCATAACAGAGTCACTGGATCCCCTCACTCTAGGTGCCAAGGGTCAGTATTTTCTTTTAATTTGTTACCTGTATGTGTATGGGTTATGCTTATCTAAGCATGCATTCAGTACCTATCTGCAGGGCCTCCTGGCCTCACATAGGTGACCACTAAGGGGCGTGACTTGTGCCAGTCCTCATGGGTACCACCTGTAAGAGGAGCAGGGCAAAGCTGTTTACACTGAATTCTGGAGACACATGACAAAAAAATATCAGATCCATTTGTTTTTATTCACACTACGGTTACTAAAAACCGCGATACAGATATCACAGCAAACAATTCATAGTCTTATTCTTAGCCTAAAATGATATTAATGTATCATTTGTGAGAAAATCAGAGATTAAAAAGTGAGGTTCAAGGGTGCCGCTTTAGCAAGGGTAGTGATACTATTTTCTTCTTTAGCAGAAAGGTGATATTCCTATAACATTAACTAAGTAGACAAACATTACCAAACCATAACCACCACAAGGTGGCAGTTCAAAAATGTTCCTCTGAGTAGAATTTGGTACAAATTGATGAATACTGAGTTCACTTTTTTTCACTGCTTGATTAAGTTCTAAGTTATTCTTTACTGATATGCGGTTAAACACGAAGGTCCCATCTCGAACACATGTGCTGTTGTACTGATGGCATCTGTCTCCCAGCAATAACTTATTTAGAAATGACATACATTCAGCAACATGTCTCACATATGTCTTAGAACTATAATTAACTAATTTATTCATGTACTTACTAAGAATAAGCACGATTCCATTCTAACAAATACACATCACAGAATCTATATTCTACAAGGCTGGGAACAGTGATACTGCAGCAGCGTCTAAATTTGGTGGCACCATTTCAGCAGGATGTCACGTCAGTCCTAACTGATCACATAGCCCTGCAAACCTACAATAGCAGGCTTCTTTTACTGACAGTTACCTCTCATGACGAAACCAAAGCTGTTCCCCTCTTTGTGCAAACAGATGTCGATTGTCTTTGATATAACCCCTGAGGTGCTGTCTGGTGCTTTGAGTAGAATAACATATATACACACAAACAAACAAAAACACACACACAGACAGAGATTTGAGGGACTAATTTATATTACTATTGTTCAGTACTTCCTATAGCAATTTGCTTTTGTTGCCGGTTTAATCAAGTGCAATTACAATTTGTTGACTTAACCTGAAATGTACATTATGACAATGGACCACAGATATTTCATGTAGAAAAGTAAAACAAAAAATATGTATAGTATGTGGGTTTCAATTAAGGATCCCTTTAAATTCATGTATTTAAAAAAAATACAAGTATATTATCCTAAAATTAAATATAGAGTTAAAATACCTTTTTACTGGATTTTGGAGGTTCACTTCTAAACTGCTTTAAATGAGAACATGTAACTGACATGTACTCTTTGTATTAAGAACCCCCACAAGCACTAGACATCCATGAATGATTTCTGGGGTAAATCTAGTCAGCCAGTCATAGCCTCTAAAAAAACCCAGCCCTTTACATCTCAAATCGGTTAAAAAGTGAAAGGTGAAAAGTTGTTAAAAAGTAGTTAAAAAGACTTGGATGTAATGTCAAACATTAACCAGTTAACCCACTGAGAAATCTTATGTTGATTAGAAGTCTAAAAGATGTAAATTGTAAAGTAAAGTGAAACATTAGTAGAGGTCTAGATCACACCTAACTGCTGTTTAAAAAATAATAAATTTCATTGATATTTTATTTGGTTATGAAATAGTTGTGATCAGACAGACACGTTCACTTCAGGTAGTAGTACAGATATTAGTATTTCCACAAAGATTTTTTTTTAATAGAAAAAATAAATGATTTATATAATTTATATATTTCCAGTAGTGTTTCTCATGGGGTTATGTCTCATTGTGTGTTGCATTGTGAGTTTATTTGAAGAGGCCTCTGGAGAGTCAAAACCTATACTCCCCATGGCAGTGCAGTGGTGGTCACTGCTTTCTCATAATAAGAAGGTCCTAGGCTTGGATCCTGCTGGTTGCCTGAGAAGTTTGGAGAGATGTTGAGGAGGAAAAGTGTCCTTTCACTTTTCAACCCAATTTAGACATGGAGGCATGTCATTATGTGGGCATCTTTTCAATGACCTGAAAAGATGGCTTTTCACCTTTCACTTTTCTAACAAATCAGTGTTGTTTAGATGTCTGGCAAAATGTCTTATCAAAAAATTTAAAAATAGTTTTTGCTGGATGGGAAAGGTTCAGAGTAAAAATGAAACTGTTTGGCTTTTGTATGATTCTGCAGCAGGTACAATAAAACAGATAAATAGACTGGAATAATAGATTCATTATAAATATTGTTCAAATGATACAGGGTAGCATTTTATAATATTAAAACATCCAAAGCTATACAGTGACAGTCAATAAACCCCTACGACTGGGAGGTTCAGTAAACAGAATTAGCGTAGTCTCTATCATGCAGCGCATTGCTGGATGCCTTCTTCAAAAGACCTAAGCTTCAGGGAAACTGTGCCAACAGTTGACTCATTGAATGAAGGAGTTGTATCTTTCCAAGAAAATACATTCATATTGGATGATACCACAATAACAATCCACTGCCAATGTTCAGTATCAATGAAGAAGTAGTATATACTATATGTAGTTAGGTGTAAAGTATGGGTGTGGAGGTCTTGGTGTGAGATAGATGTGTACAGAGTTAGACTTTTGTTTGTATATCTGAGAGTCATTAATATTTACTTTTTCTGTTTATCAGAAAATATGTACCTGTAGGGGGCAGTTCATACTCCACCTCCAGCAGAACTCTCTCCCCTACATTTTTCAATAAGCTGATAATCTCTTCATGTCGCAGTTTGGTCAGATTTATTCCGTTCACTGACTTGATGTAGTCCCCAACATTTAGCTGGTCACTCCTGGATAGAGATTGGATGAAAGCATGTGAAGGCTTGCACAAATGACAATGGCTTTAACTACATTTTTTTCCTTTCTAAAATGACCAGTTTATGATATATTACTGAATTTCAAGACAGTCTGAATGTATGTATTCTTTCTTATCTTGAATGTTGCTGTGTTTTACCCACCTGGCTGCCAGTCCTCCAGGTCGTAAGTTTGATACTCGCGGTTTTCCATCCTTGTCAGTTCCTCCTGAGATGGTGAGACCAAGTGTGCTGCCTTCTTTCTTCACCAGCTCCACCATAGTCACCCCCCGCAGAGCTTCTAATCAAAAACACAGACACACACATACACACACATAAGGACGACACACACAATACAGGCAGAGGGAAGGACATACCGACACACACACAGGGAAGTGTACACAGACAAATATAACCACACTCAAACAAACAAAATACAGCAGAGAAATAAGTGGAAATAAGTGGTTAGTGTCTGCTCATCCATTCTAATTCGTGGATTAAAGCAAAGCGAGATACATGAAAGATAAAAAGACGATTGCTCCTGTGTGTCCTTGAGTGAGACACTGATCCCGTGTTGGCTCAAGAAAGCTGAAATGACAAAAATGTAAATGTGAATTTCAGATAAGATAACAATCAAGTAATGAGAATTAGGAGTGCCTTATTGTCTCTTGTTGTCGCTCCACGTGAAGAGTTCCTGGCAGGGATGAAAAGGTCTTTAAAGGTTAAAGCTGATCAACAGTAACGGAAAATATTCACAACAAAACTCTTCAGAGTAAATTACAGGTGAATTAAATCAATTTTCTCTTCCAGATGAAAAATTAAAAAAGAAAAAAAAATCAAGATTGCCTTTTAAACCATGTAAAATTCTCGTTTGAAACCATAATGAATATAATATTTATTAAATATAATTATTCAGGAAGATTTTTGGACCACAATGTACTAAATTTTCCTAACTGAAATCAAACCTATTGATGTACTTTGATGTACTCTGAAACAGCCTTTAAGGTTGTTATGTAAAATTAAAACCCTCAACTGAACCCTCTGAAGGGAACTTGCTGTGGACCGTGATAACAAGGATCAAGGAATGGTGGACCACTCTGACTCTTTCAACATGAGGACAGAAAAACAACTGTACAATGCAATATTCCCTAAACCCCTAATTAGACTACTGTATGAACAAAGGAAACACTCAGTAATTCAGAAGAATTACATCAAACTTCTAACAGCTATTAACTGCAGTGGGCAAACTATTTTTGGGCTGAGTTGAGGATTGCTGAGGTAAACAACTTACAGAGTTGATTTGGAAAATATGCTGAGACACAGTGCAAAGTTCAGATCACCTTCATCCTTTTGGTCCTTTAAAGTTAGAGTTTATGCCAAAATTTCACAAAGCCAGACTAGTTTGTGCTTTGCTTGGGAATGAAAGTCAGACCGAATGAAAAACAATGACAACACTGGCTATTAACAGACATTTAGAATAAGTAAATTTTGTATTAATTAAATGTGAATGCCAACATACTCTTTCCATTTTCAGATGATGGATTGAACAGTGCTCAGTGACATGTTCAAAGCTTGGGATATGTTTTTATAACCTAACCCTGCTTTAAAAATTCTCCACAACTACACCACTGACCTGTCTGGTGTGTTCCTTGATCTTCATGATGCTGTTTGTTCACTAATGTTCTCTAACAAACCTCTAAGGCCTTCACAGAACAGCTGTATTTATACTGAGATTAAAGTACACACAGGTGGACTCTATTTACTAATTAGGTGACTTCTGAAGGCAATTGGTCGCACTGGATTTTATTTAGGAGTACCCGAATAAAGGGGGCTGAATACTAATGCACGCCACACTTTTCAGATCTTTATTTATAAAAACATTTGAACACCATGTATTATTTTCCTTCCACTTCACAATTATGTGCTACTTTGTGTTGGTCTATCACATAAAATCCCAATACAATACATTTAAGTCTGTGGTTGTAACGTGACAAAATGTGGAAAAGTTCAAGGGGTATGAATACTTTTTTCAAGGCACTGTAAGTTAAGTCGACTGAGTTTGGTTAAGTTATGTTGTTTTTTAGGTGTTTAGGAGTAGTTAGTACTAACTGGTCAATCAAAAATGGCAGAAAAATGAAGACTTTCTAGGTTTATGAAAAGGTTAAGATTTTTGGTTCAAAACAGCCAGAGGAATCTTGGCAGATAAAATGAGTAAGATTTCACTGAAGGTAAACTAAAGCCCCAGAGCTGTCATGACATAGAGCTACATTCCCATTTGTCTATTTGTATCATTACCATTTACATACACCAAGAGCACACACACGCATGCACACACACAAACACATGCACACACAAACAGATGAGATAAAGCTTTTGTGTGATAGATAGCTAGATTAGGTAAATCCCTCAGGCAACACTCAGGATCAGTGAAGTGCTTCCCACCACAGTTTCTCTGATGGGCATTATACAGCGTATACAGGGACATGCACATTATCAGCAGAAAGGAACTCATTCATTAGTCCTTCTACTGTTCACATTTGCATAAAAGCAAAGCTTTTACAAATGTAGTCGGGATGTCGGGAACATTTTCTGAAGCGAATCCATCAGTAAATGAGTGTTTTTTTTCTGCAGAGGTGCAGAACTGAGTATGTTGGAATTCATGAAGTTTTGATCTTATGGAATGATTTTTATACTACACAGAAGGAAATTTGTAAAATGATTTCTATTATACAGAGAAATGAGGAAAGTTATTGTACATTTAATGATGATCAGACAAATGGAAACACTGGAAGTATTATCTCACAAATAAATATCCCATTATATTAGATACATTATACTAAAATAAAAGTCAGAAGGAAAAAGAGTCATTAAAAATATGGCAATGGCAATAGACAAAAAATCAATTGCCAAAGCAAGCAAGGTGACTTTGTTACTGAGAATGTAACTGAGTTAAATATGACTATGGGCTGATAAAGAGGTGAGGTCAAAACAGAACAGAGAATAATTACATTAGTCCTACTTAACACTTTACACACTCAGCATAAAAAAGCACAAATGGACAAACAACGGGTCTCTTATTCCTAAAAAAAAGTTAGTGGAAAGATGGTGACCTCACTAAAAAAGTATTCGTCCATGTTTTAGATCATAGTATATAGTTGGGTAATTACCACAAATAATAAGGAGGTTAAAAAAAGACAAAACAAATCTGAAATACTAAAGAAAAGAAAAAAAAACCTTATTATCCATCAGCTCAACAAAGTCACGTGTAGTCAGGCCATTTTGGTTAGTAATGACTCAGATATAAGTGTGTACTTACTAGTAAAGTAGGCAATAAATTCTTAGAAAGCTTTCTTCTGTAACACACAAACTCAAACTTAAAAATACCCAGTGTAATTGTGACCTATCTAGGAATAAGAATGGAACTTTCCAAGAAATCTCTTTTTTAAAACATATTGCTTATGGCTACACCCTATTACAAAGCCTTTGTTTACCTTTAAAATCGATAGATAGATACATACATACATAGATGTTAGTGGCAGTTGGTATTGGGCACTTACCAGGTATACTGTGTCTTCTTGAGGCCATGGTGTGTTCTGGTCCAGAGATATCCTTAGTTTTTCCATATGGCCCATCATCTAAAGAGAAAAGAAACACAGAATTCACCTTTACTGTTATTTTTTTTTCTTTTGGAATAGTTAAAGCTTCAATATTTTGACACTGATAAGACAAAAATGAATAGTTTATATGACCCTGTGGATCAATTATCAAGTTTGTTTGTGGTGTAAACTTTTTGATAAGAGCGGAACTTAAGGCTATTTGAGTGAACAGATAACACAAATAACTGAGGAAAGCACAAAGATGAGAGAATGAACAATTACAGTAATAACTTAAAATATTGTGCACATTAACAGTTTGTTATATAAGCATACAGCTACTTAAGAAAAGTGAAAAGTGTTGGGATGACAGCTTCTCATTCTATACTGAAGAGAGACACATTCAGAAAAGCAATCATGGTAACACTGTCGGCACCTTTTATCTTGCTCTCAACACAGGAATCACATCTCATATCTCTCAATTGTCAGTTTAATTGACTGTGATCTCTTTCTCAAACTCCTTGCCTGTGCTCTGTGTGCCTGTAGTGAATTAGTAAAAGTTGTAGCAGCATAGTAACACCCTTGCACAGCAGTTTGTGATTTTTAATTAGGATGGCCGTAACGCCATATTGACTTTGATCTGGACTTTGTTATTAGGATATCTTAGGATAAGTCTCTTCATTCCTCATATATTATTGTATATTAGTGTATCTAGAAAGCCCTTCCAGTTCTTTCAGTGTGTTTTACGTTTTATATACTGTGTTGTCTCAGAGGCCTCTAATTCATTAGCTACTAGAATAATTATGGGATGATTTTTAGGAGTGGAAAAAATATACCAGGTCAACTTCTGGTGAAGACAGGGTCAGGAATAGACCAGCTAACCCTGCCTAAGTCATAGCTGCCACAGATTTTATTGCTTATCAGTGTTGATATTGTTGAGCAGGGGTCTCTGCCCCCAAATTCAGGTGCCCTTGATCTGAACATATGTGATACTAATGCTGACAAGATGCAACTAAGACTTCTGATAGCTGATCCACGTCAGAAAATGTAAAGATGAGCCTGCAACCGTGCATCTGTTACTTCTATCAATCTTTTTTTTCCTCAAGGATCAAAGAGGTTTCCTGCCCCACTGAACAGATGCAGACACAGTTGGCCTTCCTGCCTTTAGAGCTTCAAAATGTTCTTTAAATGCCTTTTCAAGGGTGCTTTCTCCCTTGCAAGTGTACATTTTTTTAAGGATTGGACCCAAAAACTGTAAAATGTTGAAAAATACCTCTCATTTATAATCTCCTTAGCAATACCGCAACTGCAATTGCATCAATTTTGTACACCACTGTATGAAGATTACACATGAGGGAGATTTTCCAGTAACCTACACAGTGTCACTTTAACTAACTATAAGTAGGTTGACACACTGGTAAATACCCACAAAGGAAATATGTGAAGAGTTGTTGAAGGGAGTCTCCTGCCAAGTTGGACAATGAAACAGTCCAACACTGTTAAATGTCACATTTGGGGGAACAGATGTCCTGCTTTATAGTCTCTGGCAGAGACTTTCTGGCAGATATGTACAAGGTGTTCAATGTTTGATAAGTTATTATTTCTCTTCTGCTCAGATCACCACAAGTATCTAAAGCTGCACTTTTTAACTGCTAAATTAAACGCACAGGAGCGAGGCTTGCATACAAACTTAAATTAAATGTTGCAAAGCCTGCCTGTCTAGATGTTTGCAGTAAGCACTTTCCTTTCACTGGGAGGTCTCTGCCAATGACAGAAGAGCTTTTTCAACACAATATCGTGGATGTGATAATGAAAATATCATTCAGTTGCAGAGCTGCAGCTGCAATTCTGAAGCTGTAATTCCAGTCCAACTAACAAAAATAACAGCTATTCTGCCTGTAGGTGGTGTCAGTGTGTTCTATCTACACGTGAGCCACCTGCTAACAATGCGACTGCAGCTTTTCTTTTATATACATATGGCTCTGCATGAATTGTTCAGGACTGTCTTTCTGCTTATTACAGAGAAGAACAAAGAGGGATCCAAAAACAGTGAAAGAAAACAAGATGGAAAAAACAGTAGAACGAAGTAGCTGACGTAAGAGAAATATGGTATCATCTATAGTGATTTGTACTCACAGAATTTATGTATATAATAGATAATGTCCTCTCAAAAAGACATTACTAAAAGGTAATGTACCTTTAAGTAATTTACATTAACCCTTTAGTAATGTCCTTTTGAGAGTGGTGTGACACAATAATGCACATAAAAAATCCATTTTCCATTTTGTGAACAGGTACAACAATAAAATTTGAGTGCTGTCTTTGTCTCTGCAGGAGGCAATGTATGTCGACGGGAGGCATTGTTAACATACACTATGCGCTCGTTTAGATCAAAGCTGCTGTTTTCTTTTCTACCTCAAATGCAGTTTGGCATGTGTAGAATGAGTCTGGAGTTTTTGGATGAAGAATCATTACTTTGTTTGCTATAATTCTCCTTTTCATTGAGTTTATTATTGAGTACAATGATATTAATGCACATATTTTAAGGTTTCATCTATGATGTATTAAGAATATTAAGTATTTTGCTAACCCCACACTCTTTAACTCAGTTTGACAGCAGCTGTGACAGCGGAGCTGAAGCTGTTGTTGTTCTGACTCTGAGGGGAGAAGATGTGTCCTACTTTACAACCTCTGCTCCATCAAGGGGATGGGTTTAACAATTCATAAACCACTTCCCAGCTACTTTCATACCCTAATTCAGAAGTGTCGTTAAGTTGCATTAAAATCAGGGACAATTACACCACAGCTTAAACATAAATGTCTTAGATAAACTTTCAAAATAAATGCATATTTGTAATGCAAAGCAACATTTTAAACCAGCTTACTATCATCAGTACAGTAAGCACTTGAAAAGAATTTGTACCAGTACCAAAGGAACTGCAATAGTTAGTTCTGTTAGCTGACCGAAATTGATATTTATGGGACATATGACATTACTGGCCAAGATCAACCATTTTCATTCCATATCTTAATAATAAATCAAGAAATCTCTGTATGTTTGTCAGTCTTCAGCTATCTTAACGACTGTTCATCCGATCCACTTCAAACCTGGCAGGTCTAATGCTAGGGACCAGAGTAAGTGCTCTCAGTTTTAATTTAAAAGCCTCATCATCAGAGACAATAAGCCACATCATGACGTCACAGTTCATATAGTATTGTATGTTCATTTCCACTGGAATTAACATACTTTTTTTTGCTGTTGTTGCGACATGTTGCTAAATTTTATTGACATTCTGTAGTCTGTGGTTGCCACGTTGCTGCCAGTGTCTTCCTGTGTGGTTGCCGCTTTCCTGTGACATCTACCTTCCCTGATACTGACAGGAATAAAAATAGTAGTTCGAAGCAGAAGCAGATACACAGATGAGTCAGAAGGATATAAAGAACACATAAACAGTTTTTGTTCACAACTAGTGTATGCCTGTGACAGGGGGCACTGCATTAGTACTTAAAAAATTATTAAATCCTATATATTGGCCGGTGGTTTGCACTGTTGCCCCGTGACTCATTCAGTTCACCCCATGAAAGTGCCAAAGGTTAGGTCACTGTGAATGAGTGAGTGAGTGAATGTGTTTTGTATGTATTTGTCTGTTTCTGTGCTTGATCTGTGATGGACTGAAATAAGTTTACCTAGCTATCCTTTTTTTCTGTATCTGAACATCATAATCAGTCATGATGTTTAGATATTCAATAGATAAATAACTCCTTCACTGACAAGGCTTTGGCAAAAGCTCTAAAAAACAATTTGGTGAATTTAAATTTATTGCATGCTTCCAATAATTGTTTGGGGCTTTTTATGTCAGCTTTGCTCCTAAGATACCATTGTGATCTTCTCATTACCTGCATTGAAGTGAAGCACAATTAAATATAAAATACAGTAAAAAAAAAAAAAAAAAAAATTATAATTTTCA
>VUQI01025876.1:0-11313 GCA_015106735.1 Paratilapia polleni | reverse complement strand
CCAAAAAAAAAAAAAAAAAAAAAAAAAAAAAAAAAAAAAAAAAAATAAAAAAAAAAAAAAGAGAAAATGAAAAATAAAAAAAAAGTAAAAAAAAAAAAAAAAAAAATGAAGATTGCCACAGGTGTGATATAGAGCACAAATTTTTGGCGACCCATGTAAAGCCAATGTTTTATGAATAATTTGTACTGTATATCCTTTATCTTCCATTTGATGCTATAGCGTGAAACAGTTCAGCAACTTTACCATGACAAATTTGTCATAATGCAGGTGGTTTCCTCTTCCAACACCCTCAATATATAAAGTGATTTCCCTCAAACAATTTCCATACATAACACATTTTCCTGCCTTCTAACAATTTGAAATATGCAGTGCTGTCCCACTGGAAATGCTTAGAAATCAGTTCTCTTCCTAGCAGTGACAGTGAAAAGGAGGCCATTGTTGTTGTGTCTCGGAGTTTAGAGATCTTCACAGAGGTGTAATAAGTTTAATAATTCAGAAGTTGTGGATTCAATTTAGCTTTAAACAGCTTTCATAAGTTATCTGGCTGGCTGTTTTCCTGCTGTGGGGCTGTCACAAGCATAATGGACCCTAGAGGCTGCTCATCAACCCACACACACACACACAGAAGCCCTTCCACAAACTAATATGTACAAACCTCTGCAGCAAAAAGTGATGCATACACAAAATGGTTTAGGCACAAATGTACATCTGCATGTGCCTACATGCAAAATATGTGTATGAAAACAGAAGTCAAGCGTGCATGGAAACACAAACAGTAACTTGTACACTCGCACAGACATCAGGAATGCTTTGGGCAACTTGGCCATCTCTGCCACACTGACTGGATGTAAGACAAACTGATTTAGTCACAACTTTCCCCCCCAGCAGTATGAATCCGCAGCTCTCATCCTCCAAACCCACATATCTACAATGCCAGAGTTTCTCTGACTGAGGTATCAGCTCACTGCAAGCATGTTTATCACAATAGGCATTTGGAAGCATAGCACATGATCTGTTAGCAATACTAGTCTTTTTGAATGGCTATACATGTCATCTTCACACTGACGCATTTTCTTTTTAAGGCTTCTTTTTCACTGCCTCTTCTCTCAGTTCCCCAACGCTTTCTGATAAATTAGTGTCTCCTAGTGAATAATTTGAATGTGATTAGGCTAATGACTGCTGGCGCTGTCAGCTCACCGAACAGGTTGAGTTATAGAAGAGGCGTCAGGCCAGATTTCCTCCCGCAGCAGAAGCACTGGCATAATGCTTACAGCGTGAGCATCTTTTCAAACAGAGACAGTAATGACTTTAGTATGTGCAGGGCAGCTTTTACAGAATAAAGGAAGGATGTCATATGTTAAATACAAGAAATTTTTGTAAAATGGTTTTTAAGTTCAGATTTATTGCTCTGTAACAGCAATGACACAGTTGTTGTTACTGAGTGACTAAAGGAATGTTCTGACATAAAAAAATGAAAGTGATGACAAAGCTGAATGTTTTTAAAAGCATATCATTTTTCAAACTATAACTAAATAATTGAAATTACAATATCATTATGTTGTTTCTTTTACTTACCCGTTTTTAGGTTCTTTATGTTTAATTTTAATGCATAGTTATAATAGTTGTAGTACAACAACATTCCTTGTCAAAAAATATTCACTGACACTTGACAGTGATGATGGGTTGTATTTTTGGAATGTTCTGAAATTTCCAGTTGCCTATTGTGGCTGCTGCATTTGCCTTGGCTTTGATTAATAGAATTTTAATAGAAGTGAAAAACCCATGATATGAGATTCATAGTGATGCATTTTTCATGTGCATGTTCACTCACTGTTGTGAGTGAAACGTGAGTGACCAAAATAGTGACACAGCCTATGGTAGCCTACTGTGCTATGCAGAAGGAAAACTGAGCAAAAAATCCTCTTTTGTCACCCTAAATTGAATTATTGCCTCAGCCTGACCACCCATATAAAACTGTGTCTTCTCCATTGCAAATAAATGAATGAATAAATAAATGCAATTAGGAAATAGAGAATCAAAGATAAGATGCGGTTTAATAAATGTTAGACTGGATGTTTGATGAAATTACAGAGAAAAGCATCAATATATGATACATTTACACACAAATAATTGTATGTTTTGGTACACACACACACACACACACACAGAGTAGTGTATTGCATGTGCAGTGAATTTTTATTGTTTTTGCAGGGTTGTAGGTCAAAAATTCATCTGTCAGCTTTAAAACATCTCTTTTTATACAGAAACACCTGCTAGGCTTTTGCGGGTATTTACGTGTGTGAATGTGTCTTTGTGTGTATGCATGCATGAAGGGAATACTAACAGACACTTCTCTGTAGTATCTTGCAGGATTCCCTAAAGCTTTCACCCAACATTTACAGAAACAAGCACATACACACATACACATTTAGGTATACTAGTGCATCTCAAAAAAATGACAATATCGTGACAAAGTTACTTTTCACGTAATTTATTCAAAAAGGCAAGCTTTCATATTTTCTATGTTAATTACATGTAAAGTGAAATATTTTAAGCCTTTTTTGTTTTAATTTTGATGCTTATGGCTTATAGCTCATGAAAATAAAATAAAAAATCCAGTATCTCAAATTATTAACATATTTCAAGATCAATCAAAAAAAGGATTTACGATTGAGACAAAGTATGCCCTAATTCTGAAAAGTATATTTATTTATACTCTCAATACTTGGTTGGGGCTCCTTTACCACATATTACTACATCACTGTGGCATGGCATGGAGGCAATCAGCTTGGGGCACTGCTGAGGTATTTTTGAAGCCCAGATTGCTTTGATAGCAGCCTTCAGCTCATTTGTATTTTGGGTTGCGTTGTTTCTCATCTTCCTCTTGACAATAGCTTCTCCATAGCTTCTCTTTGGGGTTCAGGTGAGGCACATTGTTTGGGCAGTCAAGCATAGTAATAACATGGAGTAGTTTTGGCACTTCAGGCGGATGCTAAGTCCTGCGGGAAAAGGAAATTGTCATCTCCATAAAATTTGTCAGCAGATGGAAGCGTGAAGTGCTCTAAAATCTTCTGGTAGACATAGTAGACGAACCGCCACCAACACCAGCAGATGACAGGGCATCGCAAATCATCACAGACCGTGGAAGCTTCACACTGGACTTCAAACACCTTAAATGCGGTGCCTCTCCACTCTTCTCCCAAACTCTAAGATCTTGATTTCCCAATGAAATGCAAAATTTATATAAATCTGTACAGAGGACTTTGGACCACTGAGCAACAGTCCAGTTCTTGTTCTTCTCAGTCCTGGTGAGACGCTGACAAGTTCAGCCTCCAGTTCAGGGGTGGCTTTCAGAGATGAGAGTTCAACATATAGTGAGAACTGATATGGAAATACATTTGCTGCTGAAATGACCCAGATGTGGATAAAAGTGTTGCCCAGTTTGAAACTAGATGTCTGAAAGTCTTTTGATCTGCAAATCGTGGATATTTGCATTTCAAATGGTGACTCCTCATAACATTCATGCAGCAACATCAGTGTCACATGAATCAAGTTTTGAATTAGCGTGAAAACACCTGGGAATAAGGTGTTAGGAAAGCAATGTAAAAAGTTAATAGGACGGTAGCAAAGGTTTTGAGCAAAACAACGTTGGGGTATTTTTCATGAGTCAACACAATGAGACAGTGTTTAGCTTACATGACTACTCCCCTACTTCTCAACAACAGATGAAATGAACATTGAGCTTCTAATCTGAAACTGATAAGTTGATATTTACTGACATACACAAGCCACACACTCACATGCATATGTATCATGTCAAGATTACCAGAAACATGACAGATAAGACAGAGCGGGCCCAACAGACTGAGGAAGAGACAGAGCCCGAGGCCGTCCACAAAAGTATATCCAAATACATTTGAATACGGCCATCCCCTTGTATGATCATACCCTTACCTACAGTCTTAAAGCACATAATTAGGAAATCACATTCTAACACACAATCTTAATTTAACCATTTCTTTCTTTAACAATCACACAAAAACGCACACTTGTATAGCTTTGCCAGAGGCCACTGTTGTCCTAGTTGAAGCCACAGTTACCTTACATTATCTATGACAGCTGAGAACGTTTTGTAAACATGCTCAAAAAGTCGCCAAAGTACTTATTAGAGGCACATAACAGCACCCCAAGAACTTACTCACAGCGAACCATTTCAGTTTTCACTCTTCATTTGTAGCAATGTAACATTCACACATGTTCATAATGACAGCAAATTTGCATAGGCAAATGTTTTTGACTAGTTTCAATGTGACCCTGAAGATTAAAAAAAAAAAATCATAATCTGAACATTAAGAACAACTGAAATGAACAAAATCTCTTATTGACAGTGTGTTTGGAAGGACAAATCAATGTCCGGAACGTGCCAGTACTGTACACAATGGTAAATATTAACATAATAACGTTCTGTTTATGATATTTTGTTGCTTGGGCTAATATGCATAATACACTTGAATGAGCTGAAACTACTGGAGTGCACTGTGATTGCAGTGAGCAGCTGCCAGGTACAATGTTTGTATTAAAGTGGAAGAAGGCTTCATATGAAAAGAATGCACCGCTACTCAGCAAGACTTCTCAGGGTACATAAAAGAGAACACAAGATGCAACTGAAAAGAACTGAACAGAGTAACTCAGCCTATTCATTTTGTTGAATAGGACATTTAAGCCAGCACACCATTATAATCAACCGGCTATTCACCAAACCACCAGGTAGGCGTCAGAAAACAAATGAACGAGCGTACTGCTGAAGTATTCAAATGAAGACACACACCTGTTCGTTCAATGCAGGGAAACTGGTAGAATAACTGTCAGATAGGGTTTTCTAAGAAAATGCATCAGTGTATGCATATTTTCAAACAAACTTTTAGAAACTAACCATGACACAACTAACTTTATGCTAATTTTGCTTTGCGAGAAATGCAAAATGCAACTGATGTTCAGAAAACTCTCATTCACAGCATCTAAAAATCTGCTATAATTGTTTTGTAGATACATGAATGCAACTGACAGGTAATAACTAACTTAAGATATCCTTTATTAATTCCCACAGCAAAATTAATTTTCTGCATTTTAATACATCCTATTCAAACACAATGCATAAGGGCCCTGCCCTGGCACGAACTCAGGAGTGTCTTGCTGTGCTGCAACAGTGAGCCACCATACTTCTACACAATAATAATTAAAATAATTGTAATAACCTATGTTTACATTTTTCCCAGGGCACTAAATCTGGTTGTGCAAAAATAGCAAAAATATTGTGAAGTTGTTGCCTCAAAACCTACTAGGATGTCAAAGTGTCTCACAGCATTAACAGGTCACTTTCACATCAGTTTCTTGCCAGCCCCAGATTTTATTGAATCATGAAGGAAATACCTGTATAACATGCAGCAAAAAGCTTCAGTCCCCTAAAATTACCCAATTAAGCTGTCTTTCAACCTTTCTCCCTTCTCCTGAAAATCAAACAAGGTTGGCTGGGAGAGTGTTAAGTTGTCCATTATTCTGGTCCATTAATGTTAATTTTTGGTCGCGCCACCCCATGCCCCCCTTGTAGACACACCCCTGACTGGTACGCCTTTGTTTCATATGCACCGTAGTGTATTTTGATTCTAACTAATTGACACTGATTGACTTATTATAAAGAATTTCTGTCTTCACTAGGAACGGATGAAACTGACTGGGAAATTGTAGAATACATGCAGAATGACTAAAACATCATTCTTTTAATTTGTTCACAATAACAAAAGTACAGAATTCCATTTATGTTTTAAATATCCAGGATACATGCATACTATTGATACAACTTTCCATATACAATATATATGTGTTAAAGTGGCAGATTAGAAGATGCTCAGGAGACCAGTTTAGAATCACTAGACAATATCTGTGTGTGTGTGCGTGTGTGCACGTGTGTGTGCATGTGTGTGTCTGTGTGTTTATGACATGCATACACACACACAGGCTCTGGGTTATTGAATACCAAGGCATCTGATTGCTGTCATTATGATGCTGAATGCGATGAAGATGTGTAATTAGCTATTGTTCGTGACAAAGCTGGTACACAGATGGATAAAAAAGACACTGGAAAAAAAAATACAAAATAAATATCAAACAGCCAAGAAAAATAAACAGTAAAAAGAATGTGCACACATGTACAGTGTGCACACACAGTTATCCTGACCTGTACACATACAAGTTCTGTCACCCCCTCTTTTTTACACCCCCTCTTCCAACAGCTCACGCACACGCACACACACACACACACACACACACACAGTAGATCTCTCTCACCCACACATACTGAGTGTCGGTGGAAGGAACAAGCAGTAATTAGGATGGTTAATAGCTTGTCTGTTGTGGTAATTGCAGCCTGTATGGATCTGGTTGGAGGGTAGAATAGGGGAGCAACAGAGGGGTCTCATCAACACTTTAGTTCTAATGATGTCATGTTTCTCTCTCTCTCTCACTTCTTTATCTCTTTCTTGCCAAGGTAAAGCCTTGCTAAACTTTTTCTGTGCAAAACTTTCTAAAACACGAGAGACAAAGTATATACGGGTCGGTAGAGGATCAATCTAAAATAGATGGTTAACTGAAAGATGTTCTTTTTCATATATTTATGTTGACAATGATAACCATAACTCAGCAAACCTCTACAACATATTTGGTTCCAATTAAATTTCCTGTAAATGCTGCTATCAGTCTTTTCTTTGTCTCATCAGAAACAAAACATTTTCATCTTTATAAATTACTAAATTCTGTCTATGACATATTAGCCTGTCCAATAACATGAGAAACACAAGAAAAGCATGAGATAAAACATACAGAGTTGAGACATGAATTTGACAATTATCATGAAGACTCATTTGTAAGCCAGTTAATTATTATTTTATTTTATTTCATTTTACTTTTTGGATCTTACTGTAGTTTTCTTGAGATGACAGTAAGATTTTTTTCTTAAGGATATAAAGATCTGTGCTGTGAGACCAAAAAAAAAGAATTTTAGGATCAGACTGAGACAAAAACAAGAAACAAGGACATTTGTCCTGAGCTGAATTCAAGAAGTAATGGATAGCGTTTGAAACCTGCAGTTGATATGAAACTAAACAAAGTTATGTCAAGGAGAAATGGCTGGACATAAAATGGATCTTATTTTTCTTTCCTGACTTTTGCAACTAACCTGAGGGGCATATGTTATTTATTTATTTATTTTTTCATCATTAAAAACATGCTGCAAAAAAATATTGAAAGTTACACTGAAATGTAAACTTTAATATCATGGTGTCACTGTTAAGCACAGGCATAGTGATACAGAAGTTTATCTCTTTGGCATTTAGTCATTGTAAAGGGATGGTAAGTTCAGAGCAACATTATCTGTCTGTTTTGATGATAACAATTTTGCAAATGAAGATGTACCAATCTGTTGTTAAAGATGTATTTTTGTTCCATTTAGAAATCAGATCATTTAAAAGCAAAACCAGATCATAAAAATTACATTTCATACAATATGTGCTCTGAATAGCACAACAGTCAACAGTTAGCAGTCTCAAGACAAATCAATAAAAGGATCTTACTTGACTTTTCTATTATGTCTAAATTGTTTTCCAGGGAAAAAAAACAAAGCTGAGAAAGGCAGGAGATATGAGAAGAACCCACAGACCCGGAAAACAATGACATTCTAGGGTTTCTGCAATGGCTGTAGAAAAAAGAGGTGCCACAATACCAAAGGTTATCGTATGCTCTAAAAGTATTTACTTTGTATCTGAAAAATCTGAAAAAATCTCTCAAAAAATACTGAAGATGCCTCATCTTTAAAAAAAAAAAAAAAGCTCAATCACAACAGTAGCTAATGCCCTTGGCAAAAAGTTTCAATAACCACACGCTTGCACCTGTGAAAAGTGATGACTGTGCTGACAATCTTGAATTTAGTAGGTGTTACTCAAGAAATTTCAGTTTAATGAGTACAAGGCATAAAATATATTAGACCACACTGAGAAATATTAAATTTCAGCATCCTCAAATGCAAGGCAGAAATAAGAACTTTAAATTAAAATGATTATGTAATACCTATCTGTGCCATTCAGATTCAGGTTGTTCAAATTGTAATTTTTACTGCTAGCAAATGCCAAAAGTAAAACCTACTGGTTTTAAATTCCCAACCAAAATGTGAGATTTTAACATTAATATAGCAACTACAACACAGTGAAGGATAAGGAAAGATTTTGGACATTCCAAAGAAAATATTTTTAGGCCATTGAGTTAGGTGGAGATTGTGGTTGCAGTCATAGAATGCCAAACAGCAATTCTGTGATAGGACTAATCATTATTCTAGTTACTGAATTAAAAGTAGGTGCCTCCTTACTTCTTGTTGCATTGAGCTACAGTTAGTACACAGACACCGAGAGATTCTCATTGTATAGTTGATGTTACTTAATGTAGAAAAAGCCCAAGTGTGGAAGTCTCCATTCCAAAGTTTGGTAAACTTCTGAGCTATCATGGAGCACAGATTATGGTTACAAGTTGTGTCGTCCATTCATTGGCTGCCCTGTTTTGTCCATGAACAATGGACAGTTGTTGGACTGATTGAGCTACATATCACCAAACCCTCTGATCTAAGTCTGTACACTAAGTCTACACATTCTTTCACCAACCAAACATACACATGCTTTGCCTCTTAACATAGCACGTGCACTACTGCTTACATTGGCAATGAATGTTGGCATTGGAGGTGAACAGTAACAGGATTTAAAGGCCTTGTGACATCATGACAGATAAATACCAGAAACTCTAAAAGCTTTGTGTCCATTCCCTCTGAAAAGCACTACTGAAATCCTCAGGAAAACTTATTTCACGTGGATCCAGCCCATCTGATAGTTGGAATACAATAAAAAAATACGTTTTTGCACGGGTTTTACATGTCAACTGTTAGACACATTACATGTCACCAAATCCTCCAAAATAGGAGGCAAGCACCCCTAAAAACATGACAAACAAAAGGAACGCTGGAATTCAAAAAAGAAAAAAAAACATCACACAGCTGAAGAAAAGCAGGCACGGGGAGAAAACAGCTTGGCAGGTGTAGGGCAGGAAAAAGACATCAAAAACCTCTTTGAAGTTACAGTTTAGTTTCTTTCTGCCAACACATCTACATTGCAGATTTGAATTGATGCTCAGTTAACTAAGTTGACATGGTTTTAACAGAGGGCCGGCAAAGGAGGACAAAGAGAAGAGCAATGAAAATGAGAGATAAGTGGGTGTTATGGTAAGAAAGACAGTCCTTTCATTAATTAGTCACATAGTTTGATCCCCCGCATGTGCTGCCATAATGTACCTGGAGTGCTTGTAAGCTGCTTGAGGTAAGAGCATTATCTAACTGTCTAAAAATGTAAATGACAGAGAAGAGAACGTAGTGTGATAAAGACACAGCAGGAAATCTGTAGTACTGTCACTGAAAATATTCAAAACTAAGTTTATTTTTTTTCTAATAATATAAGAAATATTCAAGCACCACCTGTAACTAGTATGATTGATTCCAAGTTATCAATGTGAGCAAATATACACTCACTGGCCACTTTATTAGGTCTACCTTGCTAGTACTGGGTTGAACCCCAATCTGGATTCAGAACTGCCTTAATTCTTCATGGAACAGATTCAACAAGGTGCTGGAAACATTCCTCAGAGATTTTGTTCCATATTGACAGGATAGCATCAACAGTTGCCGCCGAGTTGCTGTTCCACCACATCCCAAAAGTGCTCTATTGGACTGAGATCTGGTGACTGTGGAGGCCATTTGAGTGCAGTAAATTCATTGCCATGTTCAAGAAACCAGTTTGAGTTGATTTGAGCTTTGTGACATGTCGCGTTATGCTGCTGGAGTGGCATCCGGTGTGGTCTTCTGCTGCTGTAGCCCATCTGGTTCAACGTGTTGTGCGTTCAGAGATGCTCTTCTGCATACCTTGGTTCTTCCCTATTCTGAAGCTCGGTTTGAACTTCAGCAGGTCATCTTGACCATGTCTACATGCATTGATTTGCTGTCACTGGCTGATTAGATATTTCCATTAACAAGTAGTTGAATAGGTGCACCTAATAAAGTGGCCAGTGAGTGCAGATTGCACTGAGCTCTCTTGTCTGCATTCTGTTTACCTGCATCATCGTCACGCTTGTAATCACAGACGCCCTGCCGGAGGAGTATAGTTACAACATGCTGAGCAAAATGCAGTTTGTGGGGAACAGCAGAGAAAACTGCATGCATCATGCACAGCTGATGATAACGTCCGACACACTCACTGCCTCACAACACTCACTGTTAAATTCTCAGTGCGGTCAGCTCAGAAAATGAAGTGGATCAACTCAAGCAGTCGGCAGAAAGCCTAGGTGGTGATAAACCGCTCATCATTCATTTATTGTCCATTTCTATTTTATGTCCTCATCTCTTCAGCCATAATGAAGATTAAATCAGACCCCAAAACAGTGCAAACAGCATAAGAAATGACAATTTATCCATTTGGGTAACAGTTATATTCTGAAGAAAATATGAGAAATACATTCTTAAACTACTTAACAATAAAAAAGAAAATGTTTTTGAACCCACAGTCCTTTAAAATATGCAGTGTTAGTGAACTGAACTTTCCTTTTTAATCTTTCATAACAATGAATCTAAATTACAGCAGTAGTTCAACAAAGCATGCAGTGAAATGTGAAACCTCTCTAATGTCTGTATCTATATAAAACTAAAAGAAATAAAAGCTGCTTTGTAGGTTTCAGACATCCCAGCACTGTTATCATCTTGGTTAGTCTCTGAGGCCATTTCAGAGAATATATCTCCCACTATGTTCATTCGTGCATGAAATAGGATGGTGCTGCTCACCTTATTAATACTCCTGATGCATCTCGTTAACTTTACTACGCTAATGTACTGTATATTATGGAGGAACAGAATGAAAATAGTTTTATGCTGATATCATGCTTGCTAGTTTTGTTTCTTGGCTATGATGCCATGTGGAATACTTATATATAGCACATAATCTCAGGCTCTAAAAAATTATGACACTACAAATAACATTAATCTTCAATGCAGAAAAAGTGTAAAATAATAGTGAGCTTTCTTCATTTTTCCAAAAAACATTTATACCACTGCAGACATTTCATATATGGATTCAACAGAATCAAAATTCAAGCCTTGCCATTGCTTGCTATAGCAATCCAAAGAGATCACAAGAAGATCACATGAGGAACTGTGTATATATATATATATATATATAT
>VUQI01025875.1:0-16594 GCA_015106735.1 Paratilapia polleni | reverse complement strand
CTTCAACCAGCATTTGTCGCAAGTCAGCCAGTGTGGTTGTGTTGGTCACTCTGGCACGAACGGCACGCCCAAGCTGATCCCACAAGTGTTCATTGGGGTTGAGGTCAGGACTGCAGGCAGGCCATTCCATCCTCTCCACTCCCAAATTCTGGAGGTAAGCATTTTGGCATTGGCAGAGAAGATGTGGCAAGTTCCAACCCACATACTCAACTCTGCTGCTCAACCCACAAATGCATTTTCCTTACAAATGTGGCACCATTTAAAGGGAAATAAACAGGCTTTCCAACGGTATGAGATTCATTGCCAAGAAGCATTGTTACAACAAAGAAATAATTGACCAGACACAAATTTCCTCACTTTTTGTGCTAAGTATACTTACTTGAGGCATCCTGCCACCTCAACTGGCTCCTTTCGATGTGGAGGATTACTGTAGCAGCTCTACTCGGAGTCCCTCCCAAATGACCAAGCTCCTCACCCTATCTCTAAGGTAGAGCCCAGACACTCTTCGGACGAAGCTCATTTCTGCTACTTGTATCAGCAATCTTATTCTTTTGGTCTCTACCCAAGGCTCATGACCACAGGTGAGGGTAGGGACGTAGATTTGCTAGTAAACTGACAGCTTTGCCTTCGTGCTCAGCTTTCCCTTTACCCCAACAGACCACTACACCAATCCATCTGTCAGTCTCCTCCACCTCTCTTCCCTGATCGTGAACAAGACCGTGAGATAGGTCTTCATTTGATGAAGCCATCTTCTCCATCCCTTAACAGATCTCTAACCCAGTGTCTAAATGGTACGGGTGCAGGTGATTTCCATTAGAAATTAAACTGTAGTTTCAGACTGTAGCCAGAGATCACTGGCAGACCTCTCAGCAAGGTGTTGCAAGAAGAAAGTTGCATATTAAAGCAATTTATCTCAGATAGTCCCACAACATTCCCTTTAAAAGTATGGTATAAGGAGGCAGGTTCAGTTCAGGCAGGGTCAACACTAACTGCAAACTGACTTATTCTGGCTAAAGACTAATGGACCTGTGCTGGATAATTGTAAACTGCATCAGTTAGTATCTGGCACTGAACGAGGATGAGAATGTCTTCATCCAGTACAAGCAGTTTTCTCACTGAATAAAATCAACTGCTGAGGGCCACTTTTCCCACATGATTTACAATATAGCTGGTTTAAAAATAAAGACCCCACTCTCTCCACTTCAGTTTTCTCTTAGCATCTCCTCCTACCTGCTGGAGAGGACTTAGACCAGGGCCAAACCTGCACCTCTACACCCCAGCCAACATCTACATGAAAACCACATTGTGTTCCATGTGCTGGCAGCAGGTCTGGACACTGGAACAACACAAACTGTCAAATGTTCAGTACCAGCACGGCTAGGCAGGCTGTGCCCTGTAGCTTCAGCCAGCACTGGAGATTTATTTCCATTCACACACACACATACACACATTTAGCACACATCCCCTCATACTGTATATAGCTGAGATGTCTGAACTCTGATTTACTGCTGAGCTCCGATAAACTGCTAAAATCCTAAGCGTGCTTTTCATCACAAGTCAGTATCTGTGCAGATCATCATAAAATCGTCTCATAAAAATGGGTGCAGCACATGTAGCTCGATGCCAGCACCGCGTGTGTTTTTGTGCGTCCTGGTGTGCCGGATGGTTATTACATTTCAGCCTCAGCCTGCTCATCTCAGGCTCGGCAGGGAATTGGACGATTGCTCAGGACAAAACATTTCGACTCATTTATCAAACGTGATGAAGACCAATGGAGGCCAGGTGGTGTCTCTCAGCATCTGCGTGTGGATGCAGAGGGCTGAGGAGCATCTGTGTGTGTGTACATGTATATTTCAGCAGAGAGGAATGCCCTCTGTTCAGCCCGTGTGATAATTAATGGCTGTCAGCATCTCTTTAGCGGAAGAAGGCGCTGACAGACAGCACTCCAGAAACGCAGGGAATGTGTGAACGCCTCACAGGGGTGGATGAGGGCGAAGAGGGAATCCAAGGAGAGGGGATCCAGGGGGGGGGCTGCAGTGTAATATCCCTCCCAAATGCCTGTGGCAGATGATCCAGGTCACGAAACTTGGGATATCACCCTCATTCGCTGTCATTTGAGGAATTCTGGGACATCTGTGTTAGCTGTGTGAAAATGATACCGATCTCTCAACACCAACTTACATCAGTACACGGCTGGATACTACGTGAGTGTGCGTGTGATGGAAACCAAGTGATTCATTGGATAGAGTCTAAAAGATGACTTTCAAGAAGTTGCAAAGTTCAAACTAAGTGTGAGTGTTTTAATCATCTTTAAAGTATGTCATGGACTGGCTCACGGGATGGCTTGATGACTTGAAGGTCAAAACCATAGACTGTATAAAAAAAGGACATAGCCATCTTGATGTCACCTGATGGCTTGTGGACTACCGTTTTTAACCCTCGAGGTCATTTGTTCATTTGGCATCTTGGTTCATTTGTAGCTGGATGTGGCCATGTTGGACAAGAAGCTAAACCTGGTGATTTTTTAGCTAATGCTATAGACTGTATATAAAAGATGGACATAGCCTACTGGTTAGTGAAGTCTCTCAGAAAAGCTAAAGAGGTCATTTTCCCATTGCTATCTTGGTGTTTTGAACAGGACGTGATAAGCAAGGGGTGGCTCTGACTGAGCAACAAATAGACACTGCACACTCCTTCGGTACTGCCTTACAGTACCATATAACTTACAGTACCTCCTAACACATACCCTGCTTTATCCTGTTTGACTGTAATAGTGGGCATAATTTACAACTACTACTTTAAGATAGCAACTCAGCCCATAAACCCTTTAGTTCAATGTTTACTGAGGCACTTCAGCATCAGGTTCATTTTTAAGACCTACCTTTAAGCTACATCTGTCTTTTTATATAGTCTATGGACAATGCTAGTGCAAGCTAGCAAGCTTGGTTAACAAGGTGCATCTGTAATTCACTGTGGTTTAAAAGGGAAGCTTGGTTTGTGGGAAAAAACTTTTTAACAGCCTCTATTTAAAATGCTGTTATCTGGCTAAAAAAAATTATATCTAGCTGGTATGATTTTTTTTAAACTCAGTTTTAGGGTGAGCCTCTGGATACAGTGACTAGAGCAACAGTGCACTTTCATTTGAAGTAAATGAAACAACAACTGGACAGTCTAACTATGATCAGCATTTAAATTATTGGCTGTTCTATGGGACAGCTAAATACAGGTTGGCATGGTGGGAAGCCTCTAAATATACAATGGGGCAATACTTTTCTGCCATATAAGGTAGGACTATTAAGTAATGACACTAATACTGTAATGGAGACAACTTACAAAGAGTATCACCAACACTACTTTGTAAGAAAGGGTCAGAAGGAGTCCACAGCTGTAGGAAAACGGTTTCATCCTTCATCAGGATAATGTGGCAGCACACTCGGCGCTTCCAGCGAAGCCATTTTCGGCTGAGAAACACCTCACAGTACTCCACAATGGGCTCCAAAATGTTTCCACAAATGTTTCATTGCATGATTGGAGAGGTTCTCCAAAGAATGTCAAAAAGACTTTTCACTGACGATCATGTTAATAAAACCTTACTTTTACCTCATTTAAATTAAAAGTTTCCAGCAAATCTGATGCCATATGTTTGGGTCATTACTATTTAGCAGAATCTTAAATGTGTCCTGATTGCACCAAGAGATCCTATTGATTTTTTTTTTTTTTTACATTCACAAAATCACAACATTTCAATCAGAAAATCTGTCAATATGTTAAAAATGTGTTATATGTTTACCTATCAGTAAATCTGCACTTCTCGGCTTCAAGACTTTCATGTTATTGATATATTAAAAATTACTAAATACACAGCTTAGTGCACATCTTTCTCTTTCTGTGTGTACGGACCTCTAAATTGAATGATTCTGATGATACAATCCTAAAAATCTATACAACCTTTTCCACAAATTTAATATGTTGTTCATCTTGGTAGATTAATGTACAAAGACTAGTGTACGTTTTGTACTGGTGCTACTTTATCCTTTTCAATGATTTAAGCTCTACATCTACATTACCAGTTCACAGAGCAGGAAAAAAAAGTACTGTTGTTGTGTTGTGGATAGTTTGAAACATTTTCCTTTATCAGCTTTGACTGAGAGCACCAACAACAATGGAGACGTGTGAGTGGACAGCACCACCTGCTGGCTGGAAGAAAAAAAAAAGAATGCCAAGGGCAAAGTAGTAAAGGCAATTAAGGTATAAGTTTAATATTTTGAAAAGAATGCATATACAAAGAACAAAGACTTTAGACAAAGCATTTGGTTTTGCACCAAAACAACAACAGGTTATAATAATTATACTGACTTGGGCTGGACATCAATCCAACTCTAAGCCACCAGTAAAGAAAAACAAGAACCAACCAATCACAAATAATCATTACCAAACAGTCTCTCTGCCATTGGAGGTTTTTATTCAGCTAAACCAATCAAAGGTTTTCTTGGTATAAACTGGCAGGTGAGAGTTCAGATGAGTTCCGACCCCTAAATGTAAAAGGAGTGAAAGTAACCTTTTTTTTTTATATATTTATATATATATAAAATAAAAAAAACAGCACAAACAGAAATGATGAAGAAAAAAAAAGATTTTGGTAAAAACACCTGGAGCCTACATGAACATTGTGTGCCAGCTTACATTATAATTACATCTGTTAAACCTATCATTTAGAACAGAGACCAAGGCTGAGCTACATGCAGCACCGTACAGTTTGAATGGGTACAACAGGCCTCACTCCTCAGCCTGAATGCAACACACTACAGGAAGGCACCAAATTCTGACCTGGCACAGGAATCTGGTGGAAAATTCACGTTCCCTCATCAGTGGTCTGGCCAACAAGCATTCGTCATTTAAAACAGCTGTCTCTGCTGTACCCGTTCTAAGTGTAAGGTGACAACAATGTGAAAACAGTATTCTGCTTGGTCCCTGGCAACGCATGAAGAACACACCGCTTGTTCTGCTAACACTGTTTAAGTTCCCTGCATCTAAAAGGCCAATTCCTGTGGTCGACTAACAGAGCCATTACTACTGGATGCCTTTAGCTTTTCAAGTGATTACCACACACTAAAAAGACTGCTACTCTGCACTGTGGAGGTACTGCCTGCTAGATGGTGATATTGACCAATCTCTTCGATGAGAGCTGAGTGGAGCTTTCACTGAATTACTGAGCTGTGTCAGACCTCCACAGTGTCCTAGTGGTTAAGAGCGCGTCTACTTGGAACATTGCGTAAATATCTCAGACTTGTGTGTTTGAGGAGAAAAGGGGGGTGTTGGCAAACACAAACAACACAACACTACTCTGTTAGCATCTCTTGTGGTAGTGTTGAGAGAAAACGTGGAGGGGCTGGGCGATGAGCGTGCTCGTCAACAGAGGCGACAGCAACAGCAGCATGACAAGCCGCCAATGAAGCGGCTGGGAGGGGCTGGAGCGGGGCTTATATCAACGAAACCCTTACATTGGCTGAAGACTGCTAAATGGCTGAGCAGCTGACACTGACTGAACTGATGAAATCAAGCTATCTGAAACTCGACAGAGTGATTTCTACTTTTGTGTAAGCTCAGTATCTGGGTCCCCGTCTGAGCCCTTAGCGGCCTCTTGGCCATGTTAGGTTCATCTTAGGTCCCAAACTCAGATGCAGGGGTGAAGCTTGTTTGTTATTATTGCAGAGAATTGTCTGAAACTTGGTAGTCTGTTTTCTTCCTAGTCTTCCCTGTGGAGGACAATGCTGTCAAGCAGCCTTAGCAGAGCAAGGGAGAAGGGTGTGGGGGGACGCAGGGATGTATGTATTTAAGGACATGTGTATTTCTGTATGTGGGTGTGTGTATGTGTGTGTGTGTGTGGGGGTGTGTGTGCTTTGGAAGGGTAGGAGCCTCTCATAGCAGCACACATTTGCGTTTCTTCTTGGGCTCTGGGGGCTCCAGTGCAGCCAATATCGCTTCATCAAACACATTCTTTAGTCCTTTCTGTGAACACAAACATACAAACAGAATGAGGGAGCAGCGCAAACACACACACACGGGTCAAAGAAAAAAAGGTTGCAAGAAAAAGCAGAAATGGCTTAAATTGATGAAACATAACAGTGAAAAATTAACAGCATTGAAAGTAATTTAGAGGGGTTTCATAGGAAAAAGGGGAGAAGCTGGTGGGAATAATAACAAACAGGTAAAAAAATAAAAATAAAAATTGTAAAAATGTCCAAATTAAGATCTGCAATAAACAACTCGAGAATATCATGTAGTGTTTCCCACAGAACTGCACTGTATTTTAGGCAGTTGCGAGGCAGGGGGCACATTTGAAAGGAGGTGCACCCATGCTGTTTAAAATTAATTCATAAGTAATACCATATATTCTTTGATGATAATAAATGAGTAATAAGCAGCTGCCTCTACAGTAAGTTCCTGATCCTGCAGATGGACTCCCACCGTCTATAACTGCAGCTGGTGACGGTAGTCCTTACTCTGCTCTGCAGCTACGGTGAGCTGTGGGTTCAAGTTAGAGTGGCCCTCCAGATCACAACAGATCTCCTGAGCAGAACAAAGACTACCTTCACCAGCTGCAGTCCAGTATGGTTTAATTGGAGTTCATCTGGCTGCAGGACGAGAAAATGGCAACTGACTGGAGTCAAAAACCTCCACAACAGTGACCTAAATAGTCTGCCTGGTTAGCAGTGACTGAACTTTCAAAGAGCAAAGAGGCCGTCCAACAGTAAATTGATTGCATTGTAAATAAAAATAAATTACATAACATACTTAGGCAGCCGTCAGTGTACCTGGGCGGCCCTCCCAAGTAAAGTCTGTGTGTGGGAAACACTGTCATGGGGCTGTTTCAGTTGTGTGGGCCAGATCAGGGATTAAGTGTCAACAACACAAATCACATGCATGTTTGAGTGAAAAGTGCAGCTGATCCGACAGCTGAAATCAAAGGCAAGTCAAACAAGCAAGTGGAGGAAAAACAGAACATAACCCCTGACATTGCAATGCCAAACAAAAACAGAACCTGAGCATTTTCTTGACTTCACTGGTTCAGATGTAACACAGGCAAGACACATTTCAAAAGAAATCATGACTGCAACAAAGCACTGAGGGGAAGCTTTGTATGAGCCCCTAAGCAGAGCTGCTTACACCATGAGCTCAGTCATATGAGGTAACCAGAGCTGCAATGTGCAGTAAACCAGTAAGCCCATCTGTGTTGCCTATCTCAGCTGACTAAGCACACTGAATTCTTCTGATACAGCACTGAAAAAAGAAGGAAGGAGGAAGCCAGAGAGGAGAGCAAGTTCAGTTGTCCTTTATTAATTCAGTTCACAAGTCATTTCACACCATTATAGCTTTTATTATCATCTGGACTTCTAATGACAACACAATATGTACCACAGGTAATGGCACACTGATGTCACGTGTAGAGAAAGCTCGGCCAAAAAAAGTCACTAAACATTGCTTACAAATATCATTGAGTGTCGCTTAGCTATAAAACAGATCAATAAGATAGTACCATGATGGTAGCAAACAGGAAACTATGTTGAGGCCAGACACTCCTGTATATGACTTGAGTAGTTTAAAGCCCTGTTTGTAACCACAATCACACTCCAAGTTCTGATAAATTAGACATTAACTGTAGAAGTAGAAAAAATACTTTAGCATTAGAAATGGAAGCTCTGTTAAGTGTTAGCTCAATCTCAGCTTGTAAAGCCACCACCATCACACTGACTACTACCACCACAGGAAGAGCAAAGGACCATCCCAAACAATGGATACATCCTCTGTAAGCTATAGACCTATTGTTAGGACAGGGGCCACATTAATGGGCAAAGCTAGAGATGTTTTCACACATGAACCTTTTAGACATCACCTGGGGGAGCTGTATGTGAGTCACATTAAACCAGCTTTTCCCACCCAGCTGCTGTAATGCAAAGTCTGTAAAGTGACCTGCACGGCTGGTTGATTAAACATTGCTGCTCTTGCTTGCTGGCAACAGAAACGCTATTTATTCCCATTTTATTACTGTATTATTGTATTGGTTGGTCTAAGTTGTTAGGCAGCATTCCACTCTCTTTGTGATGGGAATTTAATAACCACGTTCTGCAGGACTTTGATATAGAAAATGGAAAGCTGTCTGCAGGCCATATCAGATGGAGTAATGAGTAACAACACTGTGCACAGAAGTGTGGACCAGAGTTTTTGCAGTTTTGTATTTTCTAACTAGTTTTGTGTTTCATTCATTTTTAATTTTTGTTTTAGTTTTTAGTTTAGTTAACTATAATAACATCATTAAAACAGACAGTGAGGTGCAAGATTTATGATGTGAAACTATGCAGGTATTATCCCCAATCCACAAGTAAGATATATATATAACACGCCCAGCAAACCAAGTTAGAAAAGGCAACAAGTATGATTAAGTGCAGAAAGGCCTCTGGTCAGTTAAACAGGCCATAGAACAAATATGAGCTGAAACACACTCTCAATATAGAGTAGAGCACTAGTGCAAATATCAGACTGATGGATTTGTTAGATGGCTGAGATTGAGACTGGTGAGATTTTTAAGCAGCAAATGCAGAGAGAGAGAAAATGGGGAGGAGAAGAGAAGGAGAGAGAGGGGTGGGGTAAGGGAATGAAAATCAGAGAATAACGGCAATGACAGGAGGAAGACATGAGAGCCGTGGCACAGAGAGTTTAAAATATACAGCATTTCCTCCTTCTTTGCGTCTCGGGTGGCTCTAGGGCAGCTAGGATAGCTTCATCAAATACATTCTTCAGCCCTCGCTATGACAACAGGAAGAGAGGGAAGAGAACAAGAGTACGATTAGCACAGCAAACACAGAAAGAGATAGATGGGGAGGAGAAGAAGAGGAACATAGCAGAACGAGAAGGAAGGTATGTGAAGTACAAAGAGAAGGGATGAGAGTTACACAGTGCAAAGATCAAGAGTGACGTGCAGCAGTGTCGACACTGAATCGAGAGAGGGCAGCTGCTTAACAGGGGGCTGAAAGTGAGGTGAGGAATTGGATGCTGAGATGCCTGACAGGAAACAGGAAATGATATCAGCACCTATGCAACTGTTGTGCCAGTGAGAGAGGGGGGAGAAGAGGAAGGAAGGAGCAGAGCAGGGAGGTGGGGGCACCTCAGCTTTATCAACACTATTGTTCTGAGTCTGAGAGAGATCTAATTCATCTGCTCTCCTCTGAGTCATGCAAGCTGTGCTCAAGTTTCAAACAGTTATGCATTAACGCCAATACAACAAACTCAGGACATGACTGAGCAGATAAATCTCTTAAAAGCACTGACTGATTTATTCACCACAAGACTCAATACTACAACAATAAATCTACCACAGAGAACCTCCTAAATTTTACATTAACCGTCTTTCTTTGGTCCTCTTCAAAAATATCAATGTGTAATAGAGAGTAGCTAGCAACAGGTTTGCCTCCACAAACCAAAAACATTTTACCTCGTCATTTAGTCAAACTACTGACACATTAATGTGTTTATTTGTTATGCCAAGTCAGAGTTGGTGCCTGTTCTATTACTGCAGACACCATCAGCAGTTCCCAGGAGAGGATGCTGGGCCATGTTGTGGTGGAAGGCTCACAGGAAAATGGCCAAGTCTTAACCAGTTTTTATATTGGTGGGGTTTGTAAAACATGAACTCACTCCTTCCTACACTCAAAGCAGTTTAGACCTGTTCCAAACTGTGAAATTTAGTGGATTTGCTTGAAATTTGCCCCACTAATAAGCCAGGTTGTCTAATTTACCTGTGTGACTAGGCTCAAGACCACTACAACCAAAATAACAGTCCACTTACAGGAAAGTCTGCTTACTGTAACAAGGATTCCATATAAAATCTGATGATTTCCAATCAGCAACATGAGTGAGCTCACAAGTTACATCGATTATCAAAGCCAAACCAGCATGCAGAACAAACGTGCACAGGCCAGAGGGGATACAGGCATGTTCCTCTTTCCTCCACTTTCTTAGTTCTTGCCATTGAGGTATCAATCATACATGTCTCTGAGAGAGACAGAGAGAGTGTGTGTAAATCTTTTATATCGAAATATATACATTACCTGTGTGAGGGCTGAGCACTCCACGTATTTTACAGCCTTGAGGTCTCTTGCCAGCTTCTCGGCTGTCTCTGGAGTAATGGGCTTTTGCTTGTTCTTGGCCAGCTTCTCTATAGTGGAAGGATCATCCCGCAAGTCGATCTGAGTCCCAACTAGAAGGAAGGGCGTCTTTGGACAGTGGTGGGTGATCTCTGGAACCCACTGGATGGACAAATACAACGGTCAAAACTATACCACACAAGTGCTAAATCCTGGGGTTTCGTCATTAAACAATGTTTGGACAATGCAAGTTTCTTTTAAAAATTATTAGAAAACACAACCTTTATTTCACCCCCTTCTTAAGGCGTTCACACTCTCAGACAGACAATGCATTTTTTAACCAAGTTCTCTTTTATCTGACTTCCTGGAGAGCTGTACCCAATAGGTGATTAGTACTGTAACTGGCAGTAAAATTTGGGCAACCCATTTTTACAAAATGAAAATTTATAGTATATGTTGCTAGGATGTAACTCTAAACTCTAATGGAGTAATGATCATGCCTGCTGTCTAAGACTCTGGAAAAGCATGATAAAAACATGGCATGGATAATGAAATAATGAAAACTCACACACACAAAAAAAGGTTAAAATATCTATTTTATGGTGGATTTTTTCCTGGGTGTTTTTGATAGTGACAGAAAAAAAAAAGACAGGCCACACTTACCTTTTCTTTGACATTTTCAAAGGAGGACGGGGACACGACAGAGAAACAGACGAGGAAGACATCTGTCTGGGGATAACTCAGAGGTCGTAACCTGTCATAGTCTTCCTGACCTGGAGAAGCCACATGCAATTTATGTTTAACTTGTTTGGTCAAAGTGATACACTGGACACAGCAGGATGTCTCTGTCAACAGAATGAGGCTGAGCAACAGAAAACACAGAGTACACCTCAGGCTGAAAGAAAACATCCACACAAACCATACATTCACTCAAACTCCCCTGTAGGTGGAATGTGAAGACAGACAACTCATAAGACACTTGCTTCTGAAAGCATGACAGCCACTTCATAATACAAAGTGAAACATAACATACCTGCTGTATCAAACAAGCCCAGAGTGTAGGGCTCACCTCCGATCATTACAGTTACAGCATAGTTATCAAACACCTGCAACACACAGACCAAAACCAGGTCAGCCACTCACAGCACAGCGGAATTAGATACATTTTATTTCCACTACAGATTGATAAATATTGTATACAAAGCGCTAATCTCTATTACTCTAATTCAAAATCCTTCAAATCAACTATCTTCAAGCAGCAGCTTCAACCTGAGTCACTTTGAGTGGGTTTACGTAGCTGCATATAGAATGGAACTTTGATCACGCCACCAGTGGTCAAGGCTAATTAGTCAACAATAGCAAACATCCTGTCCTGACCTCTGTAGGATCAAACAAAACACTCACATAGTTTCAAGTATACTCCATCTCAAAAATCCACCTGAAATATTTGTAAATTGTACAGCAAGCAAATACAAATTTGCGTAAGTACATTTATCCAAGTTTCAAACTGTCAACTGGTTGGCATGTGGTGACTAAAACATTTTAAATCTAATATGGGGGTTCATGCACTTACCGTAGGTACATATTCAGAGGGAAACTTGTTTGTGGTGTAAGAGATGAGCAGGCAGGTTTTACCCACAGCACCATCCCCAACTACGACACACTTAATGGTCTGCATAGCTGTGTGTTACAGTCTTTGCTACTCATTCAAGGTCTGGAAAAGAAAACAGACAGAAAGGAAAATTCATTTGTTGACTGGATTGCTGGCTGAACAGCCTACACAAGACACACCACAGTTAAATGTAAAAATAGCCTTTACCTTCTCTGACCCTTAGGCCTTTGTACATAACTACTATTTTACCCTACATTACACATTGTGGACTTCTGGTAGGGACGTTTTAAGGGGGAAAAAAAAAAAAAAAAAAAAAAAAAAAAAAAAACACTCACTGTGATTGGATGCCGGGTCCTGAACTGGGCTGCTTTCATTGGCTGGCGGTTGTAGGAGACCCAGAGCTGAACAGATGAAGGTTCATGACTGCCCAGCAGTTTCTGGAGAGGCAGAAGACACAGAGACAGCCCAAGTCATTCAACTTCTCCTCAGACAGTTTAGATTTAGTGAGACTTTAGTTATGTGGACTGTCCTGATAATGTTTTGCTGTCTTAATATCCCCATGGTACAGACCTCTAGAGCTGAGTGAGAAAGCATTAAATGAGCAGACTTAAAAAGCCTCTCGGTGGGGAACAAAAGTCTCTGAAGTCAAGGTTCCTTCACAGTGGCATGTCCAAGGGCACATCTTCATTGTCATTACCAATACATTAGGAGGCTGGCTGCTAGAAGGAGAAGCTCTTATCTTTTATAAATTACAAGCATGCAGACCAGACATTTCTGTGTGTGTGTGAGTGTGTGTGTCTGTGTGAGTGTGTGAGAGAGAGAGAGAGACAGAGCGGGAATGGAGGAGAATCTAAGATGAGGATGTACTCCAGATTTGTGACTCAGACTTTATTTTAAACTGAACTAGGTACCTTACAAATGCAGAGTGATGACAGCATGATGCATACATACAGTGGATACACACTGGATAAAAGTGTTATTGTCCTGGTTGTTATTTGTATGCCTAAAATGTTATTGACTCTGTCTTTTGTAAGATACACACAGAAAAAAAAAATCCTTCAAAGAAGCAAAAGAAGTAGAGAAAAAAAAAAGATCTTCATTATATTTTGCAGCTCAACCTCTGGAGGGAGAGAATAACTTAATAAATACACCAACAAACAGCATACATTACATCCCACATGCAATTACTGGCTAAACTCAGATTTCATAGTTTTTCAAAATATTTTTCCATCATCTGTGTCGCTGATGGGCACCTTAGGCCTCTTCCGACTACACTAACACCTGTACAATATTAGCACTCTAGTATGGGCTGGTACTTTGGTGCTTTTCTACTCTAACTGAACACTCAAAAGTTCTTTTTACTACAAGCCACATTTACCCATTCACACACACATTCCTAGAGCACTTCATTCTATGTCCTTAAGTATTTTTTTAACTATCACATGCACATTTAGACTCCAAAGGATGGATCAGGGGCAATTTGTGTTTCAATAGCTTGCCCAAGGACACTTCGACATGAGCTGTAGAGCGACCCAACAACCTTCTGAACCGCTCTACTTCCTGAGTCACAGCGGCACTGATGAGAGTTCAAGGATGTTGTCTGAGTATATAAATATATAATCATCTAATAAAAGTACTCAGCTTGATGTTCACATTTCAAAAACAGAGGAGAAAGACAAATACACGATCACATCGGCCTAACTACATTCTCCTCCTAATCTTTCCCTCAAGCTACCGAACTCTCCAGGGCTGTCAACAAATATTCTCAATTCGATTATATAATCGAATTGAGAAAAAGAAATGTGAACATTTGATTGTGAAAATTAATATTACATACAGACAGCACTACCAGTGGCTGTCTGTATCAGGAGTGCCACAGCATGCAAAGCCGGGTTTCCATCTGGAAAGATCCAGCACTGCTGAGGGGATTAATGTGTGGCAGACTCAGAACAGGTGTGTGGCGTAGGTGCAGCTCACTCCAGATACACTGGTGCTGGTATGAGAGAACTGTTGAATTGTACATCAGTGTCATAGCATGCTCCTCCCCACACTTCTTTCAGTTGTTAATTGGAGGGAGCTGCACCTGAACCAACAGATCCTTCATGTAGGATTTATGTTCCCGTGTTGGTGTCCATGTGTGCAGCTCTAGAATTTGGGAATTTAATGAAGACTGAGGCTACGGAGACCCAGTTGCATGCAGTCCTTGAAAAAGCTAACAGCGGGAAGCCTGACTGCAATGATGCTATGTGTAGCTCAAACACTGACTGAATGAAAAGTTGGCTTGAACAGAAAGTGGAACAAGATGAAATTAAAAGAAAATAAAGAAACACCAAAATCAAAAAAGTACACAAGAGGAGCACACACAGTGGCTGCAATGGACAGTTGGAATTGTTTTTAACACTCTCTTTCACTTTACTACAAAGAAGTTTGTTTCTGTCTACTGACAGGAGCTAAGCTAAAACAGCACAACCATAAAACAACATTACAGGTTGTTGGTTTTGGCCCTGGCCTTAAGTGGCAGTAAATAGCTACAACATGCAGACGTGGGGCTGCAAAGTTCCCATATCACAACCTTCATGGGATGGTGGTAATGTCACGGTACAGCTCTGCTGCTGTGCCTTGTGTGGGCCAGTTGCTTTGCTCTGAAGTAGAAAGCTATGTTTCTAGAGTTTGAAAGGCAGCAGCCTGCACTGACAAAAAGCTTCAATTCTGGGCTTCAAATTAGTTCCAATGCAAACCAATGCAAATGTCTGATTCAAAATTTGGCAAATCAAAGTCACAAAATACATTTCTTTCTTTCTAAATGGTTGGACAACCTGTTGCATAAACTCCTTCATGTTGAGCACACTGATATTTTGTTTTGTAGTGCTGGGTTTTTACCAGTCTTTCCTTACTCAGTCTGTTGTCACTCTCCCAGGTTCCCAGGTTTATGGAACTGCAGCACTAAATCCCCTACCCACCTATACCTTTATTCTTCCAGGTAATGAAGGATCTTGTGGTTATTTTTCTGTGGTACTACACAGATTTATCTCCCCTGTTTGCTCTAATCTACAGTCAGAGATGTTTTCCTTTCAGTGAATAAACCAGCCCTCCGTGCTTATTAAGGTTCCACTCTGTACTTCTAATTTCATTGTCTCGACAGCTTACGTACTCTGTACCCTTTCCATTTCCGTCCCCCCCACCCCCACCCCACTCTCCTGGCTGTAAATTTATTTTGCTATTGGACGCAATAGCAAAAGCTTGCAGAGAGCCGAGCAGCTTCGTTATTTTATTTCTGATTAGTCTGGACCACCCTGTTCGAGGCTATAACAGAAACACCCTCTAGAGAAAGAGTTTAAAAAGGATGGTGAAGGAAAAAAAGAGAAACAGAGGTAGCTGCAGAGAGAGAGCGAGGGGGAGAGGCAGAAAAAAAGGACATTTGGGAGTTGAACAGAAAAAGTTTGGGAGAGAGGAGCGAGCAGCAGGCCGGCTTTAAAAAGCAATAAACTGAACTGAACAAAGAAGTCAGACTGGAATTTAGAGAGCAAAGTTGCACATCCACTATTCATTTTGTCTGGACTGTCAGAATCAGCTTCATGTACTGGTACTAGAAAATAAAGGGCCAGTTCTGATATATTTTTTGGGTTTGGGCCACTGAAAACATTTATTAAACCAAGTTCCCAAATAAAAAACAACTGTAACCTTTAGGTTACAACCTTAGTGCTTGTATAAATGTGATTGGGTGAATGAGACACGTGGTATAAAGCGCTTCGAGTGCTCACATAGAGAAGAAAAGCGCTATACAAGTACCAGTCCATTTACCATTTCAGAAAACTCAAGAGTCTTTGCTGTATTTAGCTGTCATATCAGGTCATGCTACTTTCTGCTATCTGTTTCAGCATGTGCTCTGCTCGGTGTGTAAAGGCCCTGCCCTCCTCACACACACGCAGAGCAGAACCAAGCAGGGAAAAATAAAGATAATATTTTTCGAGCCGCAGACAACATGTAACATTAACTTCCCATGAAAGCTTCCTACCAAGTTGGAAGAGGAACAGTTGTTTTTTTTACATATTTTACTAAAACAATACTGTATTAACATGAAAGCTTCCTACCAAGTTGAAATGTGGAAAAGGAACTTTTTTAAAAAACATATTTTACTAAAACAATACTGTATTACTTGTTAAGCTTCGAGCTAAGAAATGAACAACAAAATCTATGCCAAAAAAACCAAAAATCAAAAACAGATACATTTTGTTGTGAAACATGCAGATGTAGTTTGTTCTGAGACTTCAAGATATTATTTATTGTTGGACCATGCTGCAGGAGACTGAAAGTGGGGACATGTTTAATTGCAGAGGTAGAGTGGGGTGAGGGGGTGCGAGACAAACACTGGCACATCCTTATGGAAAAAATGTATTTGAACTAACAGCAAACAATATCAATATAAGCTGTATTACCTCTCATTGTATATCTCATTTTAAAATATGTCAATATACCTTCAAAAGTTGAAGTTTGAAGGTATATTATTATTAAGCATTAGTGTGTGCGTGTCTCTTGCAAGGACAGGCTTCCATCCTCAAGTGCCTGAACATCCCCTGTCTCCAGCAGAGCATGTCACCCTTTTCCATTTAGTCTACTGATCAATCAAGCCTTGTGTTCACATCGACTGTGTGGTGTGATGTGAAAGCAAAGCAGTAACAATGAAGACAAATGGAGGTAAAGCAGACACTGAAACATATATACTGTGCAGGATGATAAAAGGACCAGAGTACCTCATAAATGGTTTGTTTGTTGTTTTTTTTGTTGTTGGGTTTTTTTGGGGTTTTTTTTTTTTTTTGGGGGGGGGGGGGGGGCTCTGGTC
>VUQI01025874.1:0-13050 GCA_015106735.1 Paratilapia polleni | reverse complement strand
CTCCTTTTTTTAAAAAAAAAAAAATTTTTTTTTTTTTTATAAATTTTTTTTTTTTTTTTTTTTTAATATAAAAAAAAAAAAAAAAAAAAAAAAAATTTTTTTTTTTTTTATTTTTTTTTTAAAAAATAATAAAAAAAAAAAAAAAAAAAAAATAAAAAAAAAAAAAAAAAAAAAAAAAAAAAAAAAAAAAATTAAACCCAAAAAAAAAAAAAAAAAAAAAAAAAAAAAGTATTTCTGTACAAACCTCTCAAGGTAGGACATGATGATGGGGGGCAGGACAAAGATTGGCATTGGGAGGACCACACGTGTGAAAGCAGTCTCCATGATTGCCTGGGGATAAAGAACATTGTGCACATGCTCCATTACAAAAACTGCAATGAGTTGGGTATAATTTTTCTTTTTCACGAAATCAGATTGGTGCTGAGTGACAGGAGCTGAACAGGAAATGATAACTTTTATCATTTCGAGCCACCATCATATTGGAAATTTACAGAGATAGCAAGCAGGCATATAAACATATTCACTGGTAACAACTGTGCAGAGTATGGAAAAACAAAAAGGTGTGCTCACATGTCTTGCAGCGATTTTGGAGGATCCCACCACATTCCCGTTGCTGTCAAGCACATCGATCCCTTCAGACAGCTCATTGTGTCTCATCAGGCCCACGTTACAGATGTTTGCACTAGCTGAGAAGAGAGAAAGAAAGGTAGCTGAGCCACAAGAATTACAGCCACAGATCAGCAAAAGAAATTCTTTAACAATTAACTGAAAAGAAAACTTGAATACTGAAGTCATAAGTCTCTTTATGACACAGGATAATAACATTGCTTTCTCCAACAGTCTGTTAATGTGACACTCTTTGGTCTTATAGACGGGTCACTTTTAACAAACAGCATTACGCAGGCAATATGCAAAAAAATATAAAATAAAAAAACAACTTGTGGCAACAAGCAGTTAGCACTGACTCTAGTAAAAACTAACCACAGTTATCAATGTTTAGTTGTCTCTGTTAATGTCACTAAGAGCATGGCTGAAAGGTCTGTGCTGCCCGCACCCCTCATACACAGACTCTCTGGAAAATGCATAAACAGTATTTTGATTGCAATCCAAATCAGAAATGGAGTTTGTGAGATAAAAAACATTTCATTATGTGCATGTTAGTTCAATTGATGGTATTCTGAGCAATGCAGAAAGACAAACGAGAGGCTTGTGGAGTCAAAATCCTGTGCTTTCCTATCTGTTACTGTGACAGTTCAGACTGATATGTAAAAATTTGAGCATGAAGTCGATACATTTCCATCAGATTAAAGGAAAGGCAAGCATGTCTTAGAAGAATTTGTTGAACTGTTGATGCCCATGGCAATAAAAAGTTAAACATTTAAAAAAAAAAATACAGAAAATGCAATTAACAAACTCTCACATTTGAAATTTATTTAAATCACTGTGTCATTTGTAAATAAACTATAACATCAGTTAGAGTTTGTGGCTCCAGCCAGCAGAGGGCCACATGATGACCACCATCATTATAACAAAGGCTCCTTTGAAAACCTACCTACAGCTGGGAAGGGGACAAATCTCTGTATTATCATTCTGGTGGCAGGGCTCAACTTGTTGGCCTTCTGAATCAGCGCATTCAGTCCCACCTATAAAATACAAACCCACTTTGAAATGCAAGATAAATATCTGTTACACCTCAGGTAAAACTGCAATTCCAACATAGTAAAGTAAAATGGGCTTTGGATACTGCTGTACAGTATTGCAGTTCATTTTCTGCATCTAACTTTATGATTATAACTATTCCATAATATAAACTGTATTGCCAGGACCTATAATAACACTGATATCAACGAACAATAAACACACTCACTGCAATAGAGACAGCACTCGTCACAGCTCCTATATAGCCTTGAATAAACTTGGATGTTGGTGTAGGCTGAAGAAAAACACACAGTGTCAAAATATTTATAGTTTAATGTCAGACTAATATTTTTTATTGGGATTTAATTGGGATTTTCTACCTTCGTGGCATTACGGTTTGCATAGTTAACACAGGCATTGTGACTCTGGTTCAACCACTGAAGAAAAAAGAAAGCAAATGAGGGAGGAATGGGGTTTAGGGTGAGTAGGCAGGCAGTATCAAACAGAGAGGCAGCACTTTATTTTACAATGTTCCAGTGTATAACAGGTGGTAAAGCATTGCATGTACACAGTAAAAGTGCACTTACCAGATGTTCAAAATGGACAATAAATGCAATGCTTTACAATAAGCATGTTATTTACAGTACCTGCCATATAATGGTAGACACCACAGTCTGATTTGGGAGAAGAAGGCCAATGACCTAGATGAAATCAGGGAATAGGAGCTTATTTTTAGAAAAAATAAGTTCAAACTCTCCTTTCATCTGTGCCCAAACTTGACCGTGTTCATGGATATCTGCACATCCAAGTACAGTTCTATGAAATGCATGATTAAAATGCATGGCTTTCATATGGGACTTACAATAGGTGTTCCAAATGGTACATAACCTGCACAGTGAAAATATGATTTTCAGTGTAGAAAACGATGATAAAATGGATCAACTCAAACAAATTTAGCAAAGATCTTCATCTGAAGCCGTACCTGACATTCGAAATGGCATGAAGATCTTCTCTCCTGTGTCAGGATGAATGATGGCCTGCGTGCAGAGAGCATGAAAGCTTCCTCATGCTGCCAGCAGCCCAGAGACTTGAATGTATGAAACGGCAGTTGACGTGGGCCAACTTACGTCTGATGTAACTTACCTGTTTGATCTTCTGGGCTTCCCACAGCTGAACAGGTGAGCAATGCAATAAAAAAAGGACTGTAATTAATTATTAGGTATTATCATAATTTTGACAATCTTAATTTTCCTTAATGGGATAGGAAATGTTATTGAATTTGCAGTTTCTACATTGTGACAATGTGTGTTTTGGTCTAGCTAGGATGTTGCAATTATGTCTGCACATTATGCTGTAACACTCACCTGAACATCAGACACTCCAGGTGGAAGTATGCCATGTTTGTAGTCATCAAGGAGTTTGATGCATTCTTTTAACCGTTTCTAACGACAAAGGAAAAGAAAAATTGGAACAAGAATTAAATTGTATTTTTGCAGGAAGAGGATGGGGTAGAATTAGGAATTTTTCTGCACTATTGCTGATCTACACCTTACTTAAACAAATATAAACAAGTTTATTTACAGTACGGTACCTGTTTCAATATGACTACACCTGGACATCGGTTTGCATTTGACAGTAAAATATTTAAACCTTATATTAAAACCTTATTCATCTTAATAAAAACCTTATTCGTCATCTGTAAATGTCCTGTTTTGTAAGTTAATAGTTGAATGTTTGGCATTTTTTCTTGAAGAAGTCAAACAGTTAATCCACTATGACAAAGCTTTATGCTGTCCAAACACAAAACTGGTTTCATCTGAATCAGGAAATAATTTGTAACATAACACGCAGATAAATTTTGGTTAATATCAAAATTAGATTGAGGTTTGATAACCAGGACTGTGCAGGTTTTCTCAGTTTTCATAAATATGACTAGAAATACCAGAAATGACAAATTAAAGAAAAACCCTGAAACCTGGACCTGTGAGGGGACCTGGTGGCTCAGTTGTGCTGTGACAGGGGCATTTTGCAGGAATGATTTGAATCCATTTCTCCCCTTAGTGTTCACCTAATGAAATGTTTATGTCCTCATGGGAGTCTCAGGATGGCAAAGTCTCTGTCCAAAGGGCACAAGGGGTCACTGAAAGGTTTGATGGGTATGAAAATTATGTGACTCATGGTATGGTACCATCACCAGATCTCAACACAGCTGAACATAAAGAGGAGATTGTGGATCACTATGTTAGACGGCACTCTCAACCATCATCAAGTACAATGACAGAACATCTTTTGTAAGATGTGGTGTAGAAACTCAATGCCAAGGTACACTGACAGCACAAAGTGGCCCGACACCTTACAAACACACTTTATCTTGTTTTTTCTTTAGTTTGTCACTTGTCTGTATATCTGGATGTTTTACAGATAACTTTACCTCTGACACAAAGAGGGTGCTGGGGTCAATGATGTCTACAAAGTGCCTCAGCCGACCGAGGAATGAACCCTAGGAAAGACAGCATGACAGTTAATTCTTAATGAAAGTAAATGCTTAAAATAGCAGGGAAACACCTTTTCTACTCAAGTACTCTGTTGTTTTATGCTCATCAAAAACACTGTTTTATCTGCCCCACAACTCTGAAACAGTAGCAGTTTAACACCATTAATGTGTTTATGATATCACATGTATGCAGCTTATTGTTTCATATTTGCATGGCCAAAGCCAATATTTCAGAAACACTGAAATCATAAATATACAATCTCAACTGCAAACAAGATGTGTCCCCGAGCTAAGCACCAGAAGAGCTACTCCTAAATTTTATCTTGTTATATTTTACCTCACTGTTCCTCAATATACATACTGTTTTTAAGAATTCTGCACACTGCTGGAAATACAGAAATCCCTCCACTCCATGTTCAACCCTGAAGAATTTGAACTGTGGTCATCAACTTTGATTTTTTTTTTTTTACAGAGCCCGACCAGTATAGGATTTTTGCCAATGCCAATATGTGCTGATTTAAAAATCTGATATTCTGATATATTGGCTGATATTTTTTTTTCCCTTTCAGACACATGAAACATAAACAGATTTCCCTAACATTTGTTATGTGTAGTTATTTATTTACTCGTTTATGCCCTGCCCAACTCTCGATATGCAACATCAACACTTATAACATGGTTGAAGGGTGTTTCTCCTGTCTCGTCTTAGCGTTTAAATTTACTTTACTGGTCATTACAAATGCCTATACTGATAGATGAGCAAATAGCTAATATGGGCTGAGAATATCAGCCCACCAATAAATTAGGCGGGCTCTAATTTCTTAAGGGAATAGTTTTAAAGTTTGGGGAAAAGCTGTCAAAAAAGATGGCAGTTTTTGTTACCTTTAGACCTTTAGTCATCCTATGTTTCCAATATCTGTGCTACACTAGGCTAACTGGCTGTAGCTTCATATTTGCAGGACAGATATGAGAGTGCTTTTCATCTTCTCCTGTAACTCTCAAAAGAAAGGCAATAAGTATATTCACCAAAATGTCAAACTCCTGCTGTAGGCCTATGTTTAAATTTCCATGCAGGTCAGTGACTCTTGGTTTGCTCCATTTGCTCCATGAAGAATGTGAGATGCAGTTGAAAGGTCTGTCTCATCAGAGTAAAAGGTTTTTTGGGCTTTTTGTGTTCATGTGTACATCAGAAAAAATGACTGTGTACTTCAAAATGCAGATGCAAGGAAAGCAAAGCAATCTGCATTTTGAAGTACACAATAGTTCCTTTGCTTTACAGTTTTCATCATCTTATGGAAGGAAACAACACTGAGAAGTAAAAGCAAATTGTGCCTTTTAAGATTAAAGTTTGGGAAAATGCATTAACAATCTGCACATTTTCCAGAAAACATTCCACCAAATGAGACTTGAAGCTGCTGGTCAAGCGCAGTGTTTTCTGTTCCCTTCACTGGCTCTATATCAGCATGCCAATTGGTAAGTATGTGTGCCAGCAGTCTGAAAAGGCCCAATAGCAGCTGATGCCAAGAGTCTCTTTGGCAAAGCAGACGGGTGAAAACATGGCAGCTTCAATCAGATTCCCTCAGAGACATTTATCAGTTATGAAGGGCAGGAAACACAGCGGAATGACAGTGGAACCGACAAGTCTCTATTTTCATTACCTCTCTAGCACCAGGTCTTAATTGGAATGACTGGAAACAACCTTCAGTTCTCATAAAGGCTATAGATATATAAAATCTCTCCATATCTCTGCTCTGGGTTTTCTGTCACTGCCTCATTCTCTCATTGCATGTCTCCTCCACTGACAGGCCATATGTGCTGCAGTGCTGTTTTGTAAGAGTGGGGTAAAGGGAGGATCTGTGTGAGGAGCCTGCTTTAATTATGCATGAGTTTCAGCTCCCTGGAGAGCACACAACAAGGCTAGCAGAGATGGAGCACGACAGAGAGCACAGACAAACCAACCAAGATTTATGCTGATTCAAGGACTGGCCTAATTTTAAATGCTTTGATGCAAAGAGCTGAAAGTATTACAACACCTTGAACAGCCCAACATGAACTGCAGGTTGTGGAAAAATAATGGCTTTGTGAAAAGAGCTACCAGAAGACTAAGCAGAGAGGAGCTGGCAGGCAGGGTGAATTACTGCCTTCCTTTTAGTGGAACTTTGTGATGGTAATCACAAAAAAAATATATAAATAACATGAGACAAAGAGTGTTAATAAGCTGTCACTTGAGCATTCTGTGAACAATACAATATCCTGTGCTAATTGGTGTGTCCATGAATGAACTATGAAACAAAGGATCCCCAGGCACAGTCATGCAAACAATATCTAAACCCTCCTACATTCGATCAAGACATCCAAATTGAGAGAGACAACATTAATTTGTGTCTCTTTTGGTCTTTTTGTCTCTTTGTGGTCATTTTGTGCATCTCTGTGTTTGTTTTACTGTACCATACATATCACTGTAGCCATTTTGCGTACTGTTGTGTCAATGTTGCATCCCCTCATGGTTGCTTTGTATCTCTTTTTTGTTGTTTTGCATCTTTTTGTGGTTGTTTTGCGCGGTCTTCGCAGTCGTTTTTGCAGTTTTTGCAGTGGTTTTGTATTTAGGCGGCACAGGGCTTCAGTGGTTAGCACTGTTGCCTCACAGCAAGAGGGTCCTGGGTTCAAACCTGGGTAGAGCACTTCTGCGTGGAGTTTGCATGTTTGTCTGGTGTTCGTGTAGGTTTTTCTCTGGGAGCTCCGGATTTTCCCGCTAGGTTAGGGCACTCCTGCAACAGAGAATCTTAATCTTAAGTGTTTCTCTTCATGGCTAAATTGGATAAGCGGTTAAGAAAATTGATGGAATAATAAAAATAATATCTCTTTGTAGTTGTTTTGAACTAATTTTGTGTCTCTTTGTGCATTTCTTTGTAGTTGATAGTTCCAGTAATAGTCTGTCACATCAAATGCACTTGACCAGGAAACCATTCAAAGTGAGATCATTTTTGGGTGCTTTTCTATAATTTGTGCTGCTGTCAAGGTAGCATAATAATAACTGCACTGATTGCTCATGTGGGTTGAAGCAACAACTCGCCAGATTAAAAACAGTTCAGTGACTTATTTACACCATCTGTATATGGACTTTGTGCATTGCCGCTATGTAAATAATTTACTTGACACTGCTGTTTATTAAATGGCACCGAGCACAGAGTAATTAGAAATGTAAGTTTAACTACTAGTGTGTCTTTTCCGCAGATTGTGTGCCATCCGAGTCAACGTGAAGGTCACATTATCTGTCAGGGCTGACCAAGGCAAACTAATTTATGCATGGAAAATTCAGTAATGAGCTTCAGATCAGGGTGGATGTCCAGTAATCTCGATCACAGTGGGGGCAACAGTCAGTCGCAGGAAGCATTCTGGGGACAGGGGGATTTAAGGGCGTTAAAAGTTTCCTTTGGACTGGATTATTTGCGCAAGATGTTGCGCATATTTGGAGATACTATGTCAAAAATTTCCAACCGCTGCGATTTTAGAGCTTACAATTAAAAGTAAAAATAGGAAACGGCAAACTCAGGAAGCCAATTATCGTGAGAAACTGACAAAATGACGGCGAGCTATTAATGTCTCGACTGCAGATCTAAACACTGATATAACGGAGCAGCAGCGAGGCGTGAAATCTGATAAACACTGACATGACACTGCAGACAAACAATTATTTCCACTATAAAACTGTAATAAAGTCAAAAGTCACCCATCGCAACCAAGTTCATTGTCAGCTGGAAGTTGGTGCGGTTTAAATAAAGGCAACAAAGAATCGGATCGCAAATCAAAGGCAACTTTGCCCACAAAGTGCCTCAGCATCCGGAGCAGGGCGGAGGATGGGGCTGTTTTCCACCGAAAAGCCTTAAAACAAAATGCCATTAACGGATGGTTAACGGGGGATAGAAAGGGCTTACCTGGTCGTATCGGGGTCTCCCGAGCTGGAAAGCAGGACACGCTGCAGATTCCGCCATGACACTGAACTATTTATTTATTAATGAACTGAATCATGAACGGATCTTCAAGTGGAGCGAACTACATTCAATGTGTAACTACTGAAGCAATGCGCCGCTGCGTCTGCCGGGACATGTAGTTTTCTCGTTTGCGTTAACACTGGCAAAGTTGAAGCGCATGACTACACATCCCAAATAATCGATTAGGTGAAAGCTATTGCATAACCGTTCGGATTGATCTTGGGGAGAGATAACAGCTGATGCGCCCATAGGTGTCAGATAGACCCAATTAATCATAATGTGAGGAAGTGTGGCCTGATATCTGCAAGGAGTAATGATCAGCCTGGAGCGACTTAATAAAGAACCAGCAACGAAAAGTCTGTGTTATCAGTCGCCGCACTGGACACTTTTATTACCTCTCATCATGCAGAGGAGACAAACGAGACTCTGCTGCTTAGAGAACGACTTCAGTCCTTCACATTATTTAAAAAAGCAGCTATCTCAAAACACCAAGAGAAATATTAGGGATTCTGCTTTTTTTCTCCTCTTGTAACTCTGAAGAAAAATAACAGAAAAAATAAATAAGGCAACTAAGGCATATAGAGCAAAATGTGTATGATAAATTCGGATAAATGAGACTTCCAGCTTCACTTTTAAAGCACTCATTACTTGCCTAAAACACAGAATTGCATTAAGAAGAAAAATTGAGAGAAATGTAAAAGTGCTGGAGTACTGTATATTTACTCAACTATAAATATACTGTGAATAGGCATAAAATAGATTTTTTTTATTTTTTATTTTCCTAAATGAGATTTCAAATGCAATTTACTATTTTTACATAAGATATGAATATTTCTTCCAGTTCCTGCTAATGGGAGCTGAAGTTTAACTGCAGCCGTGTTTCTCTGTGTGCAGACTGTTCATTGTAAACAGGAAGTGTGTCAAATCTTGTCAACCCTTTGCTTTTATATTTTACTTTAATCCAGCATGTCACAATCTGAAATCAACGCTACCAGAAAGACAATTGTCACTCATGCAAGCGCATCACGTGTATACCGGGTCTGTGGAGTCATGGATGCAATTTTCTAGTAAATGTGCAAATTCAAATGTTGCAGAGCACAAGCCCCTGCTGAACCAGCAGAGCTGTAAAGTCAGGACTGCTCTCTAGTGGAGAGAATAAGCATTGCTGCAGCACTTTCCACAAACAGTTTGCAGAAGGGCATGGATCTGTCACTCTGCAGACTTATTGCAGTCTGATCAGTAACAAAAACAACATAAGGAGTGTAGAAACTTTGGTTCATGTGCACTTTATTTTATTATACTACAGTACTGCGGTCATGTAAAGCATTGCAAGTAGCTACAGTGATACTAGAGTGGCATTAGATAATATATTATTATGACAAACATTATTTGATAGAAATAACTTATAATACTCTTATTTACTGCATTTGTACTTTGTTATTCCTACAGTAAAATGTTACTATTTCAACAGAACAACAAAACAAAAGCTTAAAAATATATTTAACATTCTGATTGTTTTAGTCTGTAAAATTCGGGGAGATGGGGGAGAGTATTGAAGAAACAGAATATTTATTGCAGAAATCCAAAACAAAACTATAAGTCTTTATCCTCTTCAGTCTTTTCTGACACAAACGTGAATCTTGCTCTTTTGGTCATCATACAGCAATGTTAATGCAGAAATGTCCATTTTTATATCATTCACATTACAAAGCAGCATTTTATGTGTTGCTATAACCTTTATTCTTAAATACTATCTAAAAATATGTCATTAACTCAAGCTAACCTTTATGGATTCAGTATTTCTGGGAACCGATAAAACAGTCTTGTATCAAAATGTAATTTTGGTTGTAAATCTTAAATTTTAAAGGGTTACTTGAGCTAATGCCATATTTGACCTTGAAGAGCACATTAAATGCATTCCAGAATTGTTTTCTGTATCCTACTTTTTTATTTTAAGCACATGTGAAAGCAGTGACTTTAAGGTTAAACTGACAACAGCTGACTACATTAATGTATTCTAGTAAGCATGAGTAAAATAATTATCTGCATGTGCTTTGATGAAAGCTTCTTCTGTTTTTCTGCTTTGTCTGTTTTGTGTTTTTGCCAAATTGGGATAGTAAACAGCATGCATTTTGGGTAATATCGTGTCTACATCAACAGGGCAGTATTAGCAGTGAGAAGACCTGGATGTTTGTGAGATCAGATTTGGTGGAGCATTTGTTTGATGGTAACAGCCTCTAGAATAATGACTCCCATCCATAAATAATAACTTTCAATAAGACAATATTCTAGAGGTTCATACATCATCTGAAATACACCAAAAAGCACACCCGCACTGTCCTCACTTGTGTCTAGAGCGCACTTGAAGCAGCGTGGGCGTCTGCTCCATGATCCGCAGTAACAGGTTATCAATATAGTCCTCCAGGTCTCGAACCTGCAACTTGACCTTTTTCAGCTCAGCCTCACATTTCTCCAGCTGCGCCTCCTGCCGCTCAGAGGCCACTTGCTGCTTCTGCATGTCCATCTCCTGCTGCAGCAGCAAGGAGATCAGCTCCATGTTAGTCAGATGCTGGTACTGAGCCGTCTTGTCCACGGTGACCTCCTGCAAGAGAGGAGAAAGGAACAGTAACAGGTGTAAGGTTTGCTATGTGAAACCTGCCTGTAAACCTCACAATCAGAGGAATTAGAGAACTATACTAATTCACATTCTTGCCGGGAGTGACAGCGAATGTGTTTTAGGTTTAACTTAGCTTAGCATAAAGCGTGAAAGTCAGGGGAGACAGCTAGCCTAACTCTATTTGCAGTGTTTATGTTAAGCTAACCATTTCCAGGCAGTGCTCTCTCTGCAGGAGAGATATAATCACCTCTTCCAAAAAGTCAAACGATTCCTTCTGTGACAAATATGACTGAAATGATTGATGATTGATGATTAACAGATCCCTGTGTTACAAAGTGAAACAGGGACATTATCAGTTGCAGGTGGTTAAAACAATGAAGTGAGTCACAGGAAACAATGAGGTCATCACAACAATTATGGTCCTGCAGTGCATTTATTAGCGCCATGTGCACTGCTGGTGTTAATAAATGCTCATGGAAGCATTAAACAGTCTCAAATCTAATGGCTTTCTGTGATTTAATATGACATGTTAATGACTTAATTCTTCCACTGTTTGCACAAAGTCAGACTCATGCAGTGTTTCAAAAATTAGCTTTGATTTTTCTTAAAATCCTTTTAATCAAAATGGACTGTTAGGAGATAAGTCATGACCAATAACTGATCACACATGGGGTGACATTATCCAAAGTTTTATTTAAAGAAATGGTATTGATCCTTTGCTGTTCTTGAATGTGAAATGTTTGAGTACGACTGTGATTTTATTCCCTCTGCAGTGTGAAACTTTTCAGATTAACTTTAACACCTGTAGAAATGTAAAAGAGGAAACCCTCTTCTGCAAACACAAATAATATGCTCATTTAAGAATTCATAGATAAGAAATTAATTCCACATTTGTGTTCATTTTCAGGTGAGCCTGAAGGTCCAGGGACCTGGAAACTCTTATCTAGGCCAAAAGAATTATGTCACACCTCGGAGAAGTAATGCAATCAGTATTTCTCTCCACAGTGTTGGAGGCAATTTCAGTTTAACGGGGACCTGTTAGGAAGCAGCTGTTGCACTGTTCCTGTGGCAGTCTGATTTATTATTCAAACACTCTGGAGTTCCTCATCCAAATGCAACAGAGAATTTATTTAACTAATAATCATCATCGGATAAAGTACGATTATAAAGTATTTTTAACAGTACCGGACTCTTCTCAGGTTCAGCTGCGACCTGATGGGCAGTACGTCCAGGATTGATGGTAGACTTGAGCTTCTCCAGAACTGAACGACCCTCCTTCTTCTCTGATTGGCTAGAGGTTATTGGCTTCACTGGATGAGGTCTGAAAAACAGAGAGGTCAGCACTAGCATTTCCACACAGACTTTCTGCATGATTTCTGGATGTGCGTTACTGCTTTTCGATGTCCAGTCAAATGATGGCATGTCACTGTCTTTCACTTAAAGTGGAACTTATTTGAGACCTCAAGCGTTGACAGAATGATATGCAGTACAAGATTTAAAGTAAAGTTTAGAGCACTGTCTTAGAGCACGAGAAATTGCAGCTGTTCAAGATCAAGTTTCAACATAATTTCTGTCTGGACTGAGCCCAGGTGTCCCACCACAAATTCTGGCTCCCAAAATCAGCTGGGACACAAAGCATATATTTGATTCCTGTGTCTCATAATTGTTTTAATGCACAACACCAATGATGCTACTGACTGCCCACTATCACAAATGTACAGAACATTAATATTTTAGTAAAGTGTAGTTAAAAAAAATCTTATTTTAGTACTATAAGTCACACTTCCATTTTGTACAACTAGATATGCTGCTATTTACAGTGCTTAACAAATTAATTAGACCACCTGTCATAAAAATGAGAAAGACCATCCAGCATCACGAAGTGCTTTAATGTGGACTCTTTCCTTTTCAGTGAGTTCTCGACATTTTACCATTTTGAACAGGAGGGAGGAATTTCAAACTGAATTCACTTTTTTTATACCCAAATTTAAGCCGGCACACTGGACTTCTCTGAGAAGTTAGAAGAAATTAATCAAACATAACATTCAACCACTGAAACAAAATTTTCTGTTCAGGAATGTAAGTAAATAACTGTAATTTGGCATCTTAATCAAAAAATAAAAATGTGCTTTACTATTTTTCTGCTTTTTTGTTAAACAGTAAATTAATGGATAACAACAATAATTATATTTTAGTATGAAAAATATCATTTTAATTAAAGACCTTGCACATACTGGTGGATTAACCATTACAGAAACATAAAAAGTGATTTTGGTAATTACCAATACTGTTAATTTAGGGCGGTTGTG
>VUQI01025873.1:12991-24488 GCA_015106735.1 Paratilapia polleni | reverse complement strand
GTTTGTTTTGTATTATTTCCCTTAGGTTTTTGTGTTTCCTATTTCCAGCCATCCCTGCCCAGCCTTCGTTTGGATCCTGTTTAGCTTTTGCCTGTATTTTAATAAAGTCTACTTTAAGTTTAAGTCTGCCGTCTCAAGAGTCTGCATTTGAGTCCTCACCTCTTCGCAAACTCCTAACCATTACACAGACAGATAGCTTCACTTATGACTCTAGAATACTTTGGTATACAGAGGAGTCCATGGATGAATCAATGACTGCAAAGTGCCCAGGTTCTGTGGCCGCAAAACCAACCCAAATCATCACCCCTCCACCACCGTGCCTGACAGTGATGTGTTTGTGCTAATATGCTGTATTTGCTTTTTGCCAAACATAGTTCTGTGCATTATGGCCAAACCTCTCCACTTTGGTCTCGTCTGTCTAAAGGACATTGTTCCAGATGTCTTGTGGTTGGTTCAGATGCAACTTTGCAAACCTAAGCTGTGCTGCCGTGTTCTTTTTAGAGAGAAGAGGCTTTCTCCTGTCAACCCTTCTAAACAAGCCATACTTGTTCAGTCTTTTTCTAACTGTACTGTCATGAACTTTAACATTTAACATGCTAACTGAGGCCTGTAAAGTCTGGGATGTAGCTCTTAGGTTTTTTGCAGTTTCTCTGAGCATTGCATGGTCTGTCCTTGGGGTGAATTTGCTGGGATGTCCACTTCTGGGAAGACTGGCAACTGTTTTAAATGTTTTCCACTTGTGAATAATCTTTCTCACTGTAGAATGATGGACTTCAAATTGTTTATAAATGGCCTTAGAACCCTTCCCAGACTCATGAGCATCAATGATTACTTCTTTAAGATCATGGCTAATGTCCTTCCTCCTTGGTATAGTATTAACACACACCTGAATGCTCCAGACCAACAAACTGCCAAAATGTCTGCTTTTATAGAGGTGCTCACACTTGCTGATGATCAATTAATCAAGTGTATTTGATTACAAGCATCTGGCTGTTTCTTACCCTCTTAATTCTTATGGAAGCAGTAAGGAAGTACTTTGGTTTTCATACACTGCTTCTGCATTTTGGCTTAGTTTTTGTTAAACATATAATGAGACAGTGTAATATGTCTTGTTTTGCTGTTCATATAATTGTAGAACCTGCTAAGGACCAGATAATTTTTATTCAGTCCCGATATATTAAACCTTTTAATTGAAAGAGGGTGTACATTCTTTTTACCATGATTATATGGTGCTTATAAAGATTTCCTTTATGACAGTTCCCATAAAAGGGCATATATTTGAAAGATTAGTTTTTTGGGCCTTTGTGCCTTTAGTAAATGAGGAATTATGGAGAACAAGACCAGAGAAATGGCATCCAGTAATGGCCTGGCCAGCTGGGAATCATATGATATGTTCCCTAGCCCCTTGGCGTACAGATTTAATAAGAGTTTATTTCTATAATTCATGATACAACCTCACCTACTATCATAGAATCCTGTGGTTGGTCTTTTTTGCTTTCATACCACAAAAAACAAAACAAAACCCCACACCAGAGTACACTTGGAACCTGGCCCAGACCCCCCTTTTTTTCAAGAAGTCTTGGTCCAGATGTTTAGTTCAGAAAGGAGTTTGCTTAATATCTTTCAAATGTGTTAATAAATAGAACTGTGCTAAACAGGTAAATGCACCACATGTTTTTAGAATCCATCCAAATAGGTTAGGTGTAAAAGTAGAGTAAGAAAAGGTTGTGGGTGCAGCTGTTTCTCTGTGAAAGAAATGACTTTGGGCAGTTCCACAACTGCATCTTTTGTTTTGGTCTGTGTGGTTCTTTCCATTCCTTTAAAGGTCAGCGTGTCTGGATGATTTGTAATTGATCATGGGGCAAAGTCTTATATCAATGTATCAGTGTGACTTCTGAATCACAACCCACCCCGAAAAAGAAGGGTGCATTGTTGTTGAAATTTACTGGAAGCCAAATGCTTTGACTTTCAGCTTGTATGTTTCAGTATCATTTATCTTCATCTAGCATTTGGCTTAAGGTACACTTTCCTCACAACAGAGATGCACTTATAAGCTACACAAAAGTACAGCTAGACTCAACAGGCACTTGGACCCTTTAAGTCTTATTTTCAGATTTCTGCATTCCATCATGATCATCTGTATCCTTGCAGTCCCCATTAGTGTTTAATGCCTGTTGATCTGTTGCATCACTTATGTGCATTAAGTCAAGGGCAGCTCATTTAGAGAATGAATAAATCATAGAGTGGGTACAGTATGAATACAGAGAAGAAGTGCAGCTGAAATATTAGTGTAGGGAATGTACATTTATGCAGTTAGGAGCCCATACTACCAGCCCTTGTGCTGTAATGTCTGCCTTTTGCAAGGTTTAATTAGACATGATATCTTAATTTGCACACAGATGTACCACAAAGTAATTATAGAGTATTTTCCAAAGACTAAGCAGAACATAGTGAAATCCCCCAACTGCCTGTTGACTGGTAGAGTAAAAATAGCTCATTTAAAGACAGTGGAAGGCTGTCTTCTTTGAATAAGACTTCTAGTCTGGCCTCTTGGGATGAGACTTACTGCAATTTATCACAGTCACTAATTATTCATGCTATAAGCCACACTCGCTTGTAAAAAAGAAAAAAAAAATGCAACAATGAAATCACCAATCGCATGACTGCTGACACAAGAGCAGAGTAATGAAAGCCCCATATGTCTGGATTGTGTTCTCGTTGCTGATTATAAGACATGTGTCTCCTCCGGAGGGAAATGAGGACTTGTGCTATTTCAGTGGAGTGTCAGCTTCCAAGTCTTGTTTATTCAGAGAAGGAAAGATATCTCACTGTGTGGTCACTGGCATCTTGTTGCCAACACTGTACTAAAAATAAATAAATAAATAAAAGTCTTGCTGTTTACATAATACATTTTTAAATCATTTCTTCAGATGACCTATTCAGTGTGATTATCAAACACTCAAACAGAATTGTAAGAAACCAAAAATTATGCTATGCTCTTTTTGTAGCTATACACAGAGAAAAAAGAAGCAAAAGCCCTAACATCCTACTTTAAATTCACTGTCTTGGAAGTCTTTGAATGTGTTTTTTGGCTTCATTATGTTGCAGCAGATTCCCATTATTCTAGGTCAATGGCTCCATTGAAGACCTATCTTGCAGAGAGATCAACACACGAGCTAATTACACTAATAGGCTGTGGCAAAATGTTTGATACCAAACTCGTAGCTATAATCTAAGAGCTGACAGGAGACAACAAGCATTCATTCACACATTCCTTTCATTTGCTTTCATCTTTAAAAAAATGTTTGTTTTTTTTCTTCATCTAAAAATTTTAAAAAGTGTACTGTGACACAGATTGGGAGATTCAACTCTTAATTTTTAAGCAGTGGTAGCACTTCAGAGGGATAGTTATACTTTTAAGAAAAAAAGGAAACAATAAAATTGACACATGACCTTAATACAGGGTCAGGTAATGTGATTATTTTTCACTAAACCATCTTCCCGCTGTAACAGGTATGTTAGCATCAGCAAAGCTGGATGTCACAGTCATTGTAAACCATGTTATCTGAACTGACAGCACCATTACAAGGTCACAGGGGAGTGTGACATCATCTGAGGTCATAAATCAATCATAAGAACCTACAATACTATCCTATCTGTGGCACCATCCTGTGAGATAACTTTCCTAACTCCACCCACTGATTGGGCAAAAGGGAGAAAACTGTGAATATGAAACCATCCCTCATTCAGACAACTTCAGAGATGTTACTGCACTTACTCTGGTTCCATGAAAGGCTCGCACCAAGTTTGAAATAGACCAAGTGGCTGGTTGTTGAGCTAAGCTGAGAATGGACAGACCTGTAGTGAATCCTTGTTGGAGAGGTGACAATAAAATGATTTAAATGAAATAAAAAGTACTCTTTGAGAATGCGAACCATCGCCAAATATATTTTTGCCAGCAGTTTTAATGTCACAAATTATCTAGTGCTTTAATGCCAAGTCTTGCTGGATTTGTGGAATCACTGTACACCAGCACACAAAAACACATTTTCAGAAGATAGCTCATATCTCAACTAGGAAGCAGCTTAAATTTCAGTGGACTTATGTCAGAGTTAATCTAAGGTTAGCAGGTCCTGGAAAAAAGATTTCTGGACTCAATCAATCTACAATCCAAGCAGAACTGAATAAGACGGAACAAACTTTGAGAACGTGTAGCTAGAGCTTAACATTCATGAAAGGATAACCTTATGAAGCATTATCAAGGGCTGCCCATGTGACAGTATTGCTAATGTTACTTTGAGTTAACGTCAGTATCTTTCATATTCCTACTAGTGGGAGTAGTAGTGGCCCATGTCATAGTGAACAGGTGAGCGGATTCAGCTTCTGAATGATGCTGCCTTGCAGTGAAAACATTGTTACTTTAGGTTTCTGTGTTAGTACGCATACTGTGTGGCATACATTATTAATGACCAGAGAATAAGAACCTTAGGTTTTGCTTCCGATAAACAATATGCAAAATATCATTTTTTTCATGTTAACCCAGATATTACAAATGCATTATGAATGTATAAAAATAATGCCTTAAGTTATCACTAAATAGTATGCATTTAGATTTTTTTTGTTGTTGTTGTTAAGGTGAGGAAGGTAATTTATGTATCTTTCTGTCAAACCCCTTCAGGTGTGAACATAAATCTATTTCTATGTAATTTCAACATCTTTTAAACAGATCATATCTACCCATTCGTTATTATAAGAAAAAAAAAGCCTCTCTACACAGCATACTGAAAAAGCCCACAGTCCCAACATTAAATGAGATGTATTCCAATAATAGCATCTAATGCATGTGAATTTTCTCAAGAGATCTATACAGAGTGGCATAAAGTGGCCTCACAGGGGCACAGTGGCTAAAGGTTGCTTACTCTATCCATTGAAATGCCTACCTGGAGGGAAACTACATTTAGCAAGATGCCTTTCACGCTGTGATATAATATCACCTGTAAAAGCACAGCTGTGAAAGGAACTTTCGCTCATTGAAGCAAGTAGTGAAATGGCAAGAAGATGTCACCCACTACTTTTAACATTTCAAACTTGAGCAGGGCAAAAATGCATTACTCTTTCACTTCACTCTTTTTTCAGGTGTGAGTCAGAGCAATAAAGTTTTTATTTATAACATATACTAATAAAAGTGAGAAATGTCCAAAAGCTGAGAGGCTGCTGGCCTTTCTTTAATGCTCTTACTAACAAGACGTTCTGTATAGAAAGAGATAAATGAATGTGGTAAAAGCACACTTTCATGCTTTAAATAAGCAGGCCAAGGAGGATAAAAAATTCAGATAATATTACAAGAACAGCTGATGTGAGCATTATTTATTGCATTCCTGTGCAATCAAAGGAGGATTTATATTTGCGGTGTTGTACATGACCGTGCTCGTGTTTTCAGTAAACCGTGAGTTTACACGGGTTTGCAGCTAAAGAAAGTGAGGTGAGCAGCGCTTGCTCTTGCAAGAATGAATGGGTTCTGTGCAGCGTGTGTGCTGAATGTGATGCACAGTAAACAATAACACAGCCTGTTGGCATGGGCACCAGTGGTGGTTCACACAGCATAGCTATCAGCGGCACTACCAAAGAGAGCCCATGTGAACATTTGTGGGACTTTTATGAATATATTAGTAAAGATTAGTAAAACACCCGTAATTCATTTTGTTTGGCAGGTAGCAATGATTGGGGATTGCGTAGATGGCAGGAGGAGGGTACTTAAAAAGAACACCTCAGAACAGTTAATTTTAAAAAAATGTAAGAAATGAATAAGAACTGTCTTATTTTGGGGACTGTGAACTTAGCTTGAAACTCTAATTTGTGAATTATGAACATGAGCTAGTTCATTTTAATCTCTGTGTGAACTGAATTTTGAGCTTATTAACAACAGAACGTAAACACAAATTGGTGATGCAAATACAATTAAAGCGTGATCACATACGTCAGTACTACCCATCACCCACTGTGCCAAGTTGACTGTATTATTTGCAATAGTGTATTTAAGCATTTCACTTTCTACTCTTGACAGCTGAAACATGTTTGGTGTTTTTATGGTTGATTTTGTGCGAAAGTGTTTCTTTCACAACCTTAGAAAAAAAAAATGCCAGTTACTGTAGCTTATGGAATGGTTGTTCCAAATGCAAGAAAAAAAATAAAGTATTCATGTATTAAATAGGGCTGCATATTTTCAGTCTGAGTGTGATTCTACACGACCTTCTTTACCAAAAATGACATAGCTACCAAACTATAATACTCAACCGTGTTTTTATAACATATTCCTAAAACAATATGCAGAGTTATTACATGTTTGTACAAGTGACTTCCTGTCTGCCCAACAAATAATAAATGACTGCCACAGCACGTAGAAAAATGCTTTATCTACCCCCTCTGTGCTGCACGTGTGGGAGTCCATCTGTTCATTTCAATAGCAGACGTGATAGATGCAGCACTGAGATTATTGTACATAGTGACACAGGGACCTTATTTCCAGCTTATCTTCCCAGTAGCCATTCATATTGTCTACTTGGCCAAGTATCCTGCTTCACACCCAAGGAAATGATTAACTGGGAGAGGCCCAATGAATACCACTGAGCTTCAAGCCAAATTTCAAAACTTAGAAACCTGCATCCATTTTAATTTTCTCCACAAGCTATATGTGAGCACGGCCCCGAATTAAAATTCAGCGGTATCAACAACATTCATTCACTGAGTTTCACAATAAGCAAACAATGAGAAAGTGGGATGAATGCGCTTGATAGTGCAGATATTCAATTATGATGGATTGAATGACGGCTTAGCGCGCATAATGCGTTCGCGCTTCCCTATTGGGTTGTTTATTTTTGGCTTATTGTTTGCTGCCAGCCAGTAAATTGTTAAAGTGGTCTAATAAGCAAGAAGCCATTCTTCTCCAAGCTTCAAAAACAGTCCCACAATATGTCTTCATACAGTTGAAGTAATTCCAAGTGAGCCAGTGGATTATGCACTAAATCCCTTTACACACACCCAGTATTAATCACCTTCCTTTTTCTTTGTAATGGACCACTTGACCTGAAAAACAAACAGCTCAAAGCTCTCCATACCTGGGATGCACATGCCTTTAGCCTCCATGTACTGGTATGCAAAAACGTGGATTTAGAAGTTACAAAGTCCATCAAGAAAGCATGAAGGAAGCTGGCTAATGGAAGAAAGACGTGAGGGACCAAAGGGGTGAAATTGCCTGGTAATGACCTCTCTCTCCCAGCTGTGAGGGCTGCAGATGTCTGGGGTTGCTGAGACAAATAGAGGTGGCTCATGTGGGGAACACAGCATCTAGACAAGAGCTCACATTTTTCCCTTGAACACTATTTGTCCACAACAAATTAATTTTGGACCGCTTGGGAAGGAACGGGATCCAGCTGGGTTTTGGCTAACAAACATGTAATGTATTTGCAGTGTGCCGAGTCTGCTCTATCAAGCAGCTGCGTGATTGAAAAGTTAGGGTGAGTTGAAAATATATTTGCTCCAGTTACAAGTCATTCATCAGAATGTGACCCAGATATTATATCTGTGAAATACTGGGAAGGAAAGAGGAGAAAGTATGTGAATGATGGCAGTGAAAATGATAACTATACATTTGTGTTGGATGAAAAAAAAAAAATTCCCTCATAAAGAGAACAAAATAATCTGCAGCCATCATTACCAGCAATGTGGCAAACTCATTCTTATGAAAAAATGCCTGGACTGAATTAACTCTGGTATTCAGTGATCTACAGTAAAAGAATACAGTAGAGGATAAGGATGAAATCTGCTTGGCATAGAGAAAGCAGAGATCTATATTATCTCCAATATTTACTTTCTGTTTTGCTTTGTTTTGGACTCTATCAGCTCCTGCAAACAGCTTTGAGTTTTAGCAGCTAAAATTTCAACTCTGCAGCAAGTAACTATTCTTGACTCCCTTTCATTTGGTGCTGTGCACCATACTGCAGGATATAAACATACTTTTGCATCAATGTAAAGTATTATAATACTTTTAGTATTCCTTATCACCCCCACCCACCAAATTACCATGGGAATGAGTGTCACATGGCATTTCTTTCTTTTTGATAACCTGCCCAAACAAATTTGATTATACTGACAGCACGAAAACGATCTGCATGCTGTGCACACACAAAAAACAACCAACATAAATGTACAGATTCCTCATGGAGGTCATAAATATGTTGCCGGTGAATTGCAGAGAAACACAGCTGCCAAATGCTGACTCCCATCTGAACTTAATCGCAATTACATTGTTTTCTGTTTGTTTCCAGACTGCAAAAATATCAGTATTTTTTTCACTGTCCATGACCTAAATAAATCATGATTCCTCTCATTTGGAAGCAGCCACTGGTTTATGACGGCCTTTGAACTATTCCTCCCAGACCGATGACTGGTTATTAATTCATCCATTCTTTTGAAAAGAGTGCCTCATTATCATCCCAATATCAACCCGTCCCGTGAGAAGTTGCAAAGCCAAGCAGTCAAGATTTTGCACTCCAGCTTCACAGGCTTGTCAAATTAAAAGGGTCTGCCAGTGACACTTTGAGGATGGCTCTCCAGAAACAGAGAAAAAAAAAGATGAATTATGTAAGATCTCTTTGAATATTGCATTGCAGAGGAGGGTGTCCCATATGCCCACCATTTCCAGTCGCAGACAAAGCATGAACTGGAATGATCTCACACTGGCACAATACAGCAGCCGTAAACTCACCTCGTCTTTTTCGATCCCCTGTTATCACTGTGAGCAGTGCAGAATGGGCTCCTGTGGGTTTTCTAAGAGAAATTCTTTGGGAGATAAGGAGAGAGGAGACGATCGCAGGGTGATTGCATGAGATCTGCATTTTGGAGAGTGAACTCTGATAACATCAGAGGTTCTTGGAAGATGACCTGGGTTCTGGGAAGTGCGAAAAAAAGAAAAGCTTCTTTCTAACAACTTCTACTCCTCATCCAGGCGGATTCATTCATTCGTAATGGCAGCAAATGTGAGGTTTGTTCCTGTTATTGAGAAAAAGCAATACAGACAACACAATTTAGGGATAACTTTTAATGCAGACCTCAAAGAAAGAATGGGAAAAGTACAGTGCAGGCATGTGATTTAGAACACCACATGCAGGGAACACAGCAGGGAAATTGCAATTGTACATTAGAAATGGATACATTTGTTTCAAAAAGACACTCATAAAGAAATACCCTAAAAACTCTCATTTCCAACTAAAACAAAACAACTAAAATGTCTCCCTTAGTACAATTTTCCACAATCTATTAGTTTTACTGCTAATCACTTTTCTCTTTCACGCTGTTGCTTTTATTGACCTTTTATCTGTACCAGCAGTCTCCTGCTATTTCACTGTGTGTTGCATTTCCATCTACTCCCCTCATTCCCTGCAGCAAAACAAAGAGATAATTGAATTGCACCCAACAGGCCACCTGATAAGTCAATCTCATATTCAGAATTTTTGATGAATTCTCACCGTATGGCCTGCATGCTTATTTTCTGCCCAGTAAGCCCATGCCTAATTATTATTATTATAATTACCGGGATGATAGCAATTGTTTTTCAAGGGACTATGAGGAATGTGGGGCATCTGGTTTAAGACCACTGAATTCAACTTTGAGAGACCTCAGTGTTAAATAGGCTCACTAATAGAGACTGTATCTCCAGACTGGAGATGATGAAGCAGAACTGTGGAGTTTACTACTGAAATTCATTTGACATCCTTATTAATGCAACCCCAATTCCAAAAAAGTTAGGAAGCTGTGTAAAATGTAAATAAAAACAGAATGCAATGATTTGCAGATCTCATAAACCCATATTCTATTCACAATGGAACATAGAAAACATATCTAAGGTTTAAACTGAGAAAATGCACCATTTTAAGACAAAACTAGCAGCAACACATCTCAGGCCCTGTTTACCACTGTGTAGCATTCTCTCTTCTTTTAGAAACAGTCCTTAAACATCTGGGAGACCAGTTGCTGGACTTTTGGGAGGGGAATGTTGCCCCATTCTTGTCTGACATAGGATTATAGCTGCCACTTTGCCTCAGTCTTCTTTGCATGATAGAGCTTTAACCTGTATTTGTGGATGGCAGAGTGAACTGTGTTCACAGACAATGATTTCTGTTCCTGAGCCCATGCAGTGATTTCCATGACAGAATGATGCCTGTTTCTAATACAGTGCTGCCTGAGGACCCGAAGTTTAGGGGCATCCAGTATTGATTTTCAGCCTTGTCCTATGCGCACAGAGATTTCTCCAGATTCTCTGAATCTTTTGATGATATTATGTACTGTAGAGAATGGGACATTCAAAGTCTTCACAATTTTACATTGAGGAACATCATTCTGAAAATGTTCAACAATTTGTAGATCCAGTTTTTTGCAGATTGGCGAACCTTTGCCCATCTTTATTTCTGAGAAACCCTGCCCCTCTAAGATACTCTTTTTATACCCAGTCATGTTACTGACCTGCTGCCAGTTAACCTAATTAGCTGCAAAACGTTACTCCGGCTGTTTCTTTTTAGTACCACTTACTTTTCCAGCCTTTTGTCGTCCCTGTCCCAACTGTTTTAATATATGTTGGTGCCATTAAATTTAAAATGAACTAATATTTTTCTTGAAATAGTAAAATGTCTCAGTTTAAACATTTGATATGTTTTCTATATTCTACTGTAAACAAAATAAAAACTTCAGAACTTGTAAGTGTCTAAAAGTAATGTTCATAACCACAATTGAAAAGTAATTTTTACCAGAGACCAGTTTGCAGTAGGATTACACCAGCAACAATGCCACAGACAAGACAGACAGACATCCAGTCAGACAGAGAAGGCAAATTACTCACAATCAGCTTTGCAGTGGTTCCTGCTAAAAGTGTGCTAAAGATGTCTCCGGGACCACATTTTGCATTTATTATACACACACAGTCACAAGTTAAAAACAAGTGATTCTAGAGCAAAAGGTAAATACTTACTATGTATACTCAAGATAAAGGTAAGTCATATAAGGAGATACAGACACATAGAAAGGGGCTCATCCCGTCCAAATTGCAATAAGGACCATGCTCATGTTTTTGTTTTTGTTGTTTCTTTTCAACATTCATGGAGTTGTGCACTGTGACTTTGTGCCCCAGTGTGAGACTGTTAATGCAGAGTTCTGCTGTAACATCCAGAGGCAGCTGAATGAGAAAATTTTGTGGAAATGTCCTGAACTGTGCATGCTGGCACACATGGCACTGAAAATGAGTTTTTTGGCCACACCAACACAAGCAATGATTGCCACTCACTATATTTGCCTCCCTGCAAATTTGTACACTTTTGCATGATGACAAAACCTTCTAAAATACCAGTCACACCGAAAGCAATCAAGAGGTGTACAAGAAGAGGAAAAAAAGTTTTTTAAAAAAGTTAAAAAAAAAAAAAAAAAAAAAAAAAAACACAACAAAAAGAAA
>VUQI01025873.1:0-12971 GCA_015106735.1 Paratilapia polleni | reverse complement strand
TAAAAAAAAAAAAAAAAAAAAAATTAAAAAAAAAAAAAAAAAAAAATTTTTAAAAAAAAAAAAAAAAAAAAAAAAAAAAAAAAAGGTCAGGTTTCGGACTGAGTCCCCGAACCTTTTCATCACACCTCGTAAAAATACCTGCAAAGTACTCAAAACCAGAATTCAAATCAGAACTCAAAACCAGGACAGACATGGACACACACACACACACGCACACTCATGAGGTGAAACCACCAGCCTTATTGTTGGGGCTGGTAACAGAAGGTGTGGGCGTGAAGGGGGATTAGATTAAACATATCCTGACTGACTTACTATTCAAATATATGGGGCTATAATCCTATAAGGGGTATAAAGTCCTATAAAAGATAAAGGCAAACTGATTGATTTGGAAATATGGTGATGACAACAGCCAGCTATTTAAAGTCATGCTTCTTCTTGAGTAAAGAGCTTAACTTAAGCCTTTGTTGTGATAAAAGAAAAAAAATGGAAACTTAAATCTCAAAACAAGCTTTGTGGATGAGGAGTCACCAAGAAGGCTGTCAGTCTGGAGAAGAAGATGATCATTATAGATTTTTTTTCTTAATTGGGTGAGCCTCTCTAATCAACACAACCACTCTTGAAAGGATGTACAGTAATGGCAGCTTGAGGTGAAGTGCATTCTGGATCTCTGGGGTACTGACTGTTTACCAAAGGAAGCAAGGGACAATGAATATCAAAAGCCTGGGGAAGCTGATTTATTGGCTCTAATTTGCATAAAGGGAGTTACAGCCCTCTTTCATTTAATAGCCACTGAACTCATAACAACAGGGTCTAGAGTCATTATTCATAAAAAGCATTTGTGCAAGTGTTGTTGTTCTACAAACCAGAGCAGATTCTGAGGCAAAGTTGTCCCGCATGTCCACCATCTGTTGGATCCCTATAAGGCTCATTTAGATAACGCCTGACAGCTCCAGATACATGCATGGCAGTGAGCCTCTGCTGAGTGGTCATCAGCTCCTATTGAGCCCCTCTGGAAGTGCTCATGCTCTGTCATTTGCCTAATTTCTCATTTGTTGTGAATCCATCATCCCTTCTGCACCAGTGGCATGCTGGCCGATCTTAAACGTAGCTCTGTGGTGCCAAGACGAGGAGACAGCAGAAGCACTGTCTGAAGCAGATTGTTTGAGGCACTGTGGATGTATGGGTGCACTCCTTACCAATAACAGCAAACCGAATAAACGCAACACCACAGCTGAGTCAGTGTGGAAACTGACCAACGCTGTAGTTGACAAATTGGCTATTCCTATGACTCACTCTTGCCACTGTTGTTAGTTAAATGTTAATTCCACTTTTATTGCAGCTGTACTTTAAGTCCTACTAGTAACACTTCCAAAAGTTGTTGAGGTTTGTGCATGTGCCCACATGACTAAAATGACAGGGAAAACAAATTACACTGGCATGCAAATATTATATATATTTCATATTACCATGCCATGTTAATCACTCAATATGAAATTATCTACCATTTTTATAAAACTAAAGAAATATTACTTTCAACATTTTAAGGAAAAAGACTGTATTCATTTTGTTTTGCAGAAGTTTAGAATGGGGGAAAAAAGGAAAGTAACACCCTGCAAAACTTCATGATTGCCAAGTGATTTGTGTCGTTAAGCAATTTAAACAGATTTCTGAGACCTTAATTAGATTATTAGGGCTATGGCCTATTTACGGAGAGGTGATACAAATTTTAGAACTCAAAACAGAGTTTGGAAACATGAGTGTTGATCTTCTGCGTTGCACTCTGAAAACTGAAATAAATGATGCCCACAGAGCAGGATAAAGCCTATAAGATGACAGCAGTGCTTGAAAGTCTTCTTTTTCTTTCCCAATGGAATTTTGAAATTTTGAAACGCCACATAACAGGAACAGTGAAGTTCAAATTGATGTCTAGAAACCAAGAACACAGAGAGACATAGGTTTGTTGGAAAGGCTAATCAAAAACCCCTGTTGTAGCACAAAAGACCTTCAGAAAGATTTAGCAGAAAATAAAGTGGTGATGCACTGGTCTTGCAGTGGCACCTGCACAAATACTGCCCTCGCGGAATTATCATCAGAAGCTTTCCTTGCCAGCTTCAGAAGTTTTCAAATAATCCTACATTAGCCTGATGTACTTTGGACTTAAACTAGATCTTTAGGTATGTTTGGAGAAAAGGACATGCAGAATTTTATGAAAAGGACTCACCTTCAATTATTAAGCATGGGGGTAGGTCAAGCTTTGGGCTTTTGTTTCAGCCAGTGGTGCTTGGAACATTTCATGGGTAGAGAGAAGAATGGATTCAATTAAATACCAGCAAACACTGAAAGCAAACATCCCAGCATCTGTAAAAAAGCTGAGGAAGACAAAAGGCCTGCTTCTACAACAACAGAACTATGAGCCTAAAAACACCTCAAAATCACTACAGTCCCCTCATCTAAACACTAAAAAAGTTGGAGGGTCCCAAAATCTGAAAAAACTAGGATCTTTTTGTTGGAAGACTAAGGGAAAATAAGCTGTGATACATGCCCAAAACCTTTACTTCTGGCCTTTCTCCTTTTTTATTATTCTGACATTGCAAATTGTACAAATTTAAGAAGCATTTTGCCTAAAATATTAAACAAATGTGTCATCAAATGTGTCATCATGTTGTGTCATCAACATTATACACTTTGGAAATATTGGTAATATTTACCTTCTTTGGTTATTCACAATAACAACAACAAAAACAGACAAAAGACTTTTGCATGCAGCTGTCAATGATACATGTTTTAAACAACCATTTCTTTCACTTATTCCAAGAGAAAATGAGTCAGAATCTAAAACTATCTCTTTAAATACTTTTTTTGTCTTAACGTTCTTTTATACCATAGTTGTGCATAACTGCTGGCTGATGCTGCAAACTAGTTAATCACACAAAATTGAATCAAATTGTCCAGAATTATTGTATTTCAAGGGAAAATATTTTTTTCCTCCCCTGATATTTCCATGCACTCTTACTTTGGGTGTTAATTATGAATAAACTCAGATGTTCTGGTTGATCTGATTGTTTCATGTTTCTCGAGCAACTGGACTTAGGTCACCCTGTTAAAGATTTTAGCTAATCACAATGGTTTTATCATAACCCATAGAAACTGTGCCCCACACTATAAGTTAAAACACTGCAGCCAATAAAAAAAAAAAACAACTCTTACCTTGACTTGTACATCATTTTCTCCAAGCCAATATTGACTAACAGAATTTGCATATAAGTAATCAGGTCACTGTCTTATTAGGATTGTATGCCAAACTATCATGCTGTTGCATACTGAGTCATGGCTTTGGCTGTGTTGTATTTAATAGGGATCTAGACCTCTTTCATATTTTGTCAGTAGCCTTGCCCACAAGGAAATCAACGGTGTAGCAAATCAGAGCTTACAGCATTAACACATTAAAGTCACAGTCAAAAAAATTAAAGGTTTCAAAACAGATGGTCTCATTTTATGCAAATGTTATTATGCAAAACTAAGCCTGGAGGCTTGGCTATTTTTCCAGCCTTTTAATTGGCAGAGAAGAGAGAGAGGTGCCAGACATTGCAGGTGGCAAGGTAGCCCCACTTTCCTTTGTCACATCCTGAGAGAGAATTTTCTGAGAATTTTATTTAGTGTTATTTCCACCAGGGCCCCATCACAGCCATCTGTACACTGAGAGGGGGAGCCCATTGAGCTCTGTGTGATGCTGCAGTTTCTCAAAGCCTGGTGAACTGATAATGCCGTGCGCTTTTGCTCGCAGCAGGGGCCAGCTCACCAAGGCAACAACGGCTGAGAATAAACCTTTGGTTAAGAAGGTGAGCATTATAAAGCATGTTTCTTTTCCCTCCTCTTTCATGCCATGAACACTCTCAACTTCTGATTAGCACCAAGTAGTCTGGAGTATGTCAGGATAATTAGGAAATATGATCTGAATAGACCTTGCCTGGAAAGGTCTGTTCAAGTTGCCTCCTTACTGTACGAATCAAGCAATAAACATTTAGCTTCTGATGCTGACAGGCCTCTGAAATAAAACATTTCAAGTCAATTTAATTCAAATTTTATTTTCCCGTAAAGAAAATGCCTCACAGACATGGTTTACAATAAAAACACAGTAAAACACAACATGAAAGGACTTTTGAACAGATAATAAATTTCCACAGCGCACAATAAGCATCAAAACAATATATCCTGTCATGAGCAAATTAAGTTATCTAATTTAAGAAAGCAACTTCAGTTGTGGGTTCTCTTGTTTTTGTTTTGAAGCCTGCAAAAGAATGCAGAGACAATCAGCTCTGACTCCCCTAGTGAGAGAAGCTATTGACCTCCACACAAGAGATAGGCGAAACCAAGCAAGCAGCTCAGGCAAAATTACCTCTGATGAAATCCAGTTTTTTGGATGCCGATCAGATAGACATAGTCAGAAGACATATAGGACTTTGAAATCCTTAAATATATACATCCCCTCCTTCCTGAAATATTAAGAAAGGCGTTTGATCTCATCTGTTCTTCCTAAGATCAATCTTTCTGAAAATGTGCTCTTCATCAGTGGAGCTGAGAATATTGTGCATTGCTTTTCTTCTTTTCATTCTTTCAAACGCCTGCTGCTTGGGCATCAGTCATGTGCTCACCAGGGGACCGGAATTACAGGAAATGGGCCGATTAACTGTGGGCACACACTGTACACATAAAAAGCATATGTGAACCGGCTGTATCACTCTTAAACCTGATAGCACTGCATTTAGATTGTAGCAACCCAAATATGGTTTGGGCTCATGTAGATCCTATTTTTTTTTTTTTAAAGAATATGACTCCCCAAAAAATGATTATAATTATGACTGCACTTTACAAAAATACTTTCCACAGTCATTGCCCAAACCAACCCCCTTTAAATAATTTAAATGCTATCCATATGCATGCTTACAGTATGTTTTGTAAGACTGTAACAAAGAGCTGCTAATATAGTTCTGCTTCTCAGAGCTTGTACAGAGTAACAAAGCACACATGAGGTAACACGAGATACAGTGATCCTACTGTAACCTGACCTCTGGGGCAGCGCAAACAGCTCAGCAACACCTCTGACTCTATAAATATGTAAAATCCCTGGCATGTTCCAGGGCCCTTGTTGAGCTCTGGGTCTTTGAATCATTCAGCCACCCCCTCCTTCTTCCAGTGGTGCCTCTCTGGCCCCTTTGGGGAACAGCCAGAGTAAACAATGTAAATAAGTCATGATGACTAGGACTTGTTGGCACACAATAACACAACCTGCAACAGTGTTACGTTCTCTTCAGCTTTAGCAAATGTGAGCATTTTCAAGTTGCTTGGTAACAAACGCTGTGATTTTGATTTTTCTTGCCACCACAATAGGTACTTTGATCACCTTGTTTAGTTTGTTTAAGAATATAAAGGACCCTGTGATAGACTGACTTTTTTTAAATTTTTTTTTATAGTTCAATCTGTTTTCAGCTCAAAATATTTGGTCATTTGTCACTGACGCTATTCCAAACAAGTTGGAAATGTGCAAATATCAACCAGAGCCCATGTTCAACATGACTGTAAATGATCATGAAAGTAATTTCATCTTGTGGTGGATATGTGTATCCAATATGTTTCGTTTCCAATCATATTCCGGCGAACAAGTTGATATATTTCCTCTGGGTTTGTTTATACACCAAGGCTGGATGCTTGGCAATTATAAAGCTGCCACTCAAGTCCTGCCAGATTGTGCTTTGCTAAATAACACAGATTAATAAGAAAAGTATCTGATTAAATATCTTGCATTTAATGGCTTAAGCCAACCCATTCTCATTCCCAGACGTCAAATACTGCTGTTGTGTCAGAGTCACTGGCATATCAGAGATACCTACAAGGTGTTTTTTGAGGCAGGTGTCTAGATGCACAGGCCATGGCAACATGAGATATTGAGAACACAGTCCTAAGAGTGACAAAGTCTGCATAAGGAGGGATGTAGAAGCATAAACAGCAAGACAGAAGACCAGGGTACATGTCAGGGAGCATTGTTTTTTCACTGTTTAGCTTTGTTTTCCCTTGCTGTTGACTTTCATTTTCCCTCATTGTCTGGTTAGGTTATGGCACCAGAACTACTTGGTCAGGTTCAGAAAAAGATTGTGGTTTTTGGTTAAAGTATGTCATAACATTAACTCGTGCAAATGTAATTTTTGAATGTGGGACGTGACGCCAAAGGGTCCTGACCAAGCATCTATATGACACAAATAAGCAAGAAAAAAAAAAAAAAACACTTATTGCCAGTAGCCTCTTTTAAAAGGCAAAAAAGTCTACATTTGGTTGGAGGGGTTGGTGGTGGAGTGGGTCACTTTGCCTATGTTACCAATTTAATATAAGTTATTAACTGGAATTATTAGTGGATAAAAAAACTCACTGGAGGTGAAGTCTGAGCGCCACATTATTGTAAGGCTGCAGAACCAGCCTTACCTCATAGCAAAACATGAAAAGGTCACAAAAAGAAAATATCTATTTTGTATGTTCACGGGCATGAATTATGAAATTTTTTCATGACAATCAGCACGACTTTGTAACCAACAAATTTCAATCTATTCAGGGGCGCATCACTATGGCAACTTAAGTAAAGTGAGTTTTGGACACGGTGGCAGCTCTTGTATTTTAACCCAAAACATGATCTTTTTCTGAACCTAGCCAAGTCATTTTTAATGGTAATAAATATTATTCAGGCAAGAATGCTGTTTAAGCATTCATATTATATTGTTATATTTGATTTGTTACTCATCAATATGCTGCACTTTTTAAAAAAAAAATTGTTTATTTTGTGGGCAGCACAGCTCACAGCAAGAAGGTCCTGAGTTCGAAACCACCACCTGGCCAAGGCCTTTCTGTGTGGCTTCCTCCCACAGTCCAAAGACATGCATGTTAGGTTAATTGGTGATTCTAAACTGGCCGTAGGTGTGAATGTGAGTGTGAATGGTTGTCTGTCTCTCTGTGTTAGCCCTGCGAGAGACTGGCGACCTGTCCAGAGTGTACCCCGCCTCTAGCCCTATGGCAGCTGGGATAGGTTCCAGCCCCCACCCGCGACCCTGAATAGGATAAGACGATGGATGGATGGATGTTTATTTTGTAGTAAACAAGTCAAAGGTTCATGATTGACCAGTATGTGTGTGTTTTTTTATTGACCTTATGACAGAATTTGACTCTGTACATCTGTACATTAGAAACACTTTTTTCAAAACTAAAATGACAAAATTATTATTTTATGCATTTATTTTGTTTTCTCTGCTTTACCAAAAATGTGCCAAACTGTGATCCCAAGAACAAGAAACTTCTGCAAAAATAATCATTTTCAATGGCATTGTTGTTTTTATGTTCAGTGGATACTCTACTTTATCTGCACATGTTGACCGTGGTTGGTTTAAGGGTAAGGAAGCATCGTGCTACTGAACATTCACATCACATTGTCTAATAGGACATCACTGGGCAGTTGGGGGCTCATGTCATATCTAATCTATAGCTCTGCCTTGACATATTTTGATTACTCACATCTACAGTGCAAGCTTAAATGTGATTAGACTGGATGTACAGTAAATCAGTACATTTAATACTGATGACTGCACATGTTCACATTTGGAATAAAGCACATATAACTCTAGCTAAAAATCTCTTTAACCAATTATTGTTGTGTCTCAGCCTTGCGCCCCCCCTTTTTTATGCAAATGCTTCTGTGAGTTGTGTAAGGCCCCACCTAACATTCACCATTAATTCTCCTGGCTTGTTTTAAAACATAAGGTTTAATGTCATGCCTATGAAGATGTATATAAGTGGTGAAATAAGCTGATTCAGTGCCAACATTTGGCCAGACCATTGATTTCCCCCATTTTCATGAAAACCCTTTTCCAAATCTAATTGCATCTGTTCCTCAAAATGAAATAATTGCATCAAGGCGAGCATCAGAGCTTGGCCACAGAGCCATTCTGCGCCATGCTGGTGTTTAATTGATGATGGACTCAGTGTATTTAAGGCATTCACCGTCAGGGCAAAGATACATTTGCCAATAATCCCTTATTACGAGGATGGAGGAAGGAGAATTTCTAGAATGGTAGTAGCAGAGGGGTTTTTTTCTGGTTGAGAAGAATGGCACTGAAATAGAAAGGAAGCAGAGTGGACATGTGAGAAAGATGATTAATAGTGAACTCCATTATTGAAAGGCCTCACTCATAAGATGTTCTCATCTCCCTGGGGAGCCAGCACAAGACTGCAGGCTAGGTTCACACTGGGGTTTTTTTGTTTTTTGTTTTTTTTTTCATTACTAGAAATTTCCTCATAACACCACTGCAGAGAAAACAACACTCCTGGGGGCTCAGATGCAGGAGAACGGATGTTTTAAAACAACTAGGAGGCCTTCAATTAATCCTGAGAGCGTGCTACTGATTCAGTTCTTGGTCTCACAATAAAAACATGTTCATGCTTAAAGTGTGGCACTGTGAAAGACAATGGAGGCTGAATTTACAGCCACACTGATGTCCCTTTTTTTGTTATTATGCAGCAGATCAGATATAACAACATGCTACATGTCTAGAAGAGTTTTTGTTGTTGTGATGAGATTTAAGCACTGAAGTCCTTGTGAATGAAACTGCCGGTATTGTTTTATTTTTTCATTGTTTAATCTGAATTCACGACTCAAATGGCCCTTTTTGAGAGGGACCACTGGCACGCTCATGAATAAGCTATTGGTTAAGTAGAATGAGTACTCAAAAGACATTTTAAAAGCTTTTTGGAGCCAGTAATGGACTGGGATGAATGTGGAGTGGACCTGAACATAGCTCATTAAACACTAGGGTGAAAAGCTCTCGGCAGGCTCTCGATTGCATGGCTGAGCAGTGCCAATCACCTCTGGTGAACCGCTGGCTAGAAGCTGTGGTTAAAGAAGCTACTTAAGTCAAAGGTGCTTTGTTGTGTTGTTGTATAGAATAGCAAGATAGTGACCACCGCAAGCTCCGAGGAACAGCAGTGGCCAAGTCTAGTGACAAATCACTCTCTTGACAGACTGAAGAATGGAATCGTTGTCTTGATCTCAATGCAGTAGACTGACTTTTTTTTCTTTTTTTTTTTAAACATGTTATTTTTCACAGTTGGAGACTTGATCATAAGCACACCTATATTTACACATCTTAAATGCCTCAATATATGCAATCGAGTTGCCCCCAAAGGAGTGATTATTTTGTTCTTTAATGCCAGAATAACAAGTAATTTTGGCATTTAGCATCAACTATAAAAATGTCAGCTTCAGCTCTAGGTAGTTCCTGTGTGTGTGCTCAAGCACCAAGACAAAAAGACAGCTGGTTTTTATTTCAGTAACCTTTATGCCTCCCAGTTGGTCTTATTAACCACGTACTTACTGGTTCCCACATGACTTGTTATCAGGGTTTACATTAAAAATGAATTTGTGGGTTCTACTCACTGATAATTCGTCATTAGGCTGTTGTAAGCCCTGCTTTATCACCTGTTTAATTCCTTATGCAGATTGCAGGGTCAGTGACCTTACAGGATGTGTCTGGCTATGGCGAGCAAAAGTGACAGTGTTAGTTATTATGCTGCAAAGGGGCCAAGGTCAATTAGAGAGGAAATGCTCTCGGCACAATTAAATTAATGTTAATATATATTCGTTGCTACCTCAATTAAGTGCCTCAGCTGTCAGATTATTCTGTTAGGAAGGTTTGAGAGTGGCTACAGACAGCCTGTTTTCACCTTCATGGAGCTAATGAACACTGCAGCTCTCATTCAGTCACTTAGCATTTCCTCTTGATTGCTCAAAGGAACAGTCTTGCTTTTGTCTTTTTGTGCTCTGTGTCCATTTTTGTTAATAGAAAAAAAGATCAAATTTGACCTAGATTGAGTGCCAATAAGGGATATGTCCTAATGGGAAGCAGGAAATGGGGAGAAATAAAGAAGACCATCAGTCAGCCACAGACAGATAAGTAAGGAGCAGGTAATGGGAGGAAGCCAGCGGTGGCTGGCGTTGGTGGTGATATCTCTATGGAGCAGACGTGATGCTTGAGAGGATTTGGGAGACAGTGCTAGTTGGAAGGAAGCCTCCACACTGCAGGGCAGATACTGTAGCTGTCTCAGCTGCTAACGGATGTCTACTGTAAGCAATTTTTTAGGTGTTTGTAAATGAAACGGCTTTAGTCTTTTCAGGAATTTCATTCAGTTTTGTATTATGAAAATCTGCTCTTCTACCTAGCAACTGCTGCTCTAGTTGCTTCAAATCAAGACTGATATCTTGATTCAGTTTATTCGGGATATATCATCAAACAAGAAAGAAAACTGAAAGCCAAAACTAGTCACCTGCCTCCCTTAGGAGTGACTGCAATTGCCCTTTACCTTACAATGTGTCCCACAAAAGTCAGTCCAAGACCCAGACAGAAGGAAGAAGAGCTGTCACTGTATCCCTTATCATCCGCCACAGCACTGTGGGTGTCAGGACTCCTGCTCTTTTCATTTCTTCCACCCCTTTTTTCCTCTCTCTTCCCTCCCACCTTTGCTGCTATCCCCTGGTATTCAAGCCGTTTAAGCAACGCATATAATCTTCAACCACCCAGCCAGCCCTAAGCCTCAAAGAGTCACCCAGATATGGGCAGATGGAGGTGAGCTATCAGCTAACCTGTAACCATGGGCCTAAGGCGATAATCATTTCAAAACTGCGGGGGGAAATGGTTTTAATAGCCCTGTAAAGGTAACGTTTGTCTGCCTTATCACACCTGGCAGATGCATCGCAGAGAGGGAGGAGGTTAAGGAAAACGGGGGCAGGAGGAGGAAGAAAGAATCAGCTGATAACAGTCCCTCCCCAGGGAAAGATGAGTCTGGAATTAAAAAAGTGCTTCCTTCAGGAAAAAGTTTAAGGGATTAAAGGTTAGTTGCTTTTCTCCTCTGTTCCATCTGCACCTCATCCCCACCGTACCTCATCGTTGCTCCTTCTCCAGCCACATGTCAACCCCTGGAATAAGCTTTTATGGGCTTTGCAATAGGTTTGACAGACACCTTGTATTTTTAGCCTTAGGTTAGAGCTCCAGTTTTCTTTGTCATCATGACTAACACAGTTTTGTTTTCCCCATTACCTCTTGTCCTGTGTGTTACACTGAATAGTGGCACTGCAACAGTATGTTACAGCCTACCTTCCTTTCCATCCAAAACCCCTTTCCATGATTTATAGCCTAAATTGAAACACCAGTCCCACAGTTTCAAAGGCCCATCTCTGCTAGTTTATGTTTGACCTATCAGGTAAGTCATGGGTGATTCGAAAAGTTTCAATTGATGTTTTATGGGGAGCAAGGCCCCGCATGCAGTGTTACAGCGTACCTGTAGTATTCTGCTGCAGACAGGCCAGGACTTAATCTTTGACTACAGCTCTTGGCATTTGAAGGGATTTCTCGTGGGTAATCTTTCATTCTCTTACATCAGTCTCATGTGTGCACTGGTTAGAACTTATGTGACCCCCAAATTCTTCACTTATGCTTTAATGTAAAACTTTTATGGAGTGGTTAAGGCAAAGTTTATTGTTTGTTCCCACAGCAAGAGCAGACAAGCTTCAGAAAGGAAAGAACGGGATGGGACATAGTTTTAATGTTGATACAGTAACAATTCATGTACGGTAATCTATTATGTTGATATCATTACTTAATATCTTCAGTGTGATAGACTGTCATGTTTTCTTACATTTTTTTTTTTAATTTGCTCATTTCAGTGAAGAGTCACAAGGGTCACAAAAGGACTGGCCACTTTGTTAGGTACACCTGTTCAACTGCTCATTTACACATATATCACAATCAGCCAATCACATGCATTCAGGCATGTAGACACTATCAAGACGACCTGCTGAAGTTCAAACCGAGCATCAGAATTGGGGAGAAAGTTGATTTAAGTGACTTTGAATGTGGCATGGTTGTTGGTGCCAGATGAGCTGGTCTGAGTATTTCAGAAACTGCTGATCTACTGGGATTTTCCCACACAGCCATCTCTAGGGTTTACAGAAAATGGTCAGAAAAAGAGAAAATATCCAGTGAGCGGCAGTTCTCTGGGCAAAAATGTCTTGTTGATGCCGGAGGTCAGAGGAAAATGGCCAGACTGCTTTGAGCTGATAGGAAGGCAACAGTAACTCAAATAACCACTCACTGCAACCAAGGTATGCAGAAGAGCATCTCTGAATGCACAACACATTGAACCTTGATGGGCTACAGCAGTAGAAGACCACACCACGTGCCACTCCCGTCAGCTTAGGACAGGAAACTGAGACTACAATTCACACGGGCTAACCAAAATTGGACAATTGAAAACTGGAAAAAAGTTACCTGGTCTGATTCGGATGCTAGGGTCACAATTTGGTGTAAACAACATGAAAGCATGGATCCATCCTGCCTTGTACACTATACTGCCAAAGGTATTCGCTCGTCTGCCTTCACACGCATATGAATTTGAGTGACATCCCATTCTTAACCCATAGGGTTTAATGTTTCGGCCCATCCTTTGCAGCTATAACAGCTTCAACTCTTCAGGTAAGGCTTTCCACAAGGTTTAGGAGTGTGTTTATGGGAATTTTTGACCATTCTTCCAGAAGCGCATTTGTGAGGTCAGACACTGATGTTGGACAAGAAGGCCTGGCTCTCAGTCTCTGCTCTAATTCATCCCAAAGGTGTTCTATCAGGTTGAGGTCAGGACTCTGTGCAGGCCAGTCAAGTTCTTCCACACCAAACTCACTCGTCCATGTCTTTATGGACCTTGCTTTGTGCACTGGTGCGCAGTCATGTTGGAACAGGAAGGGGCCATCCCCACTTGGCACAATGCAGTCAGACAAGTACCGCCAAACCCAGACTCGTCCATCGGATTGCCAGACGGAGAAGTGTGATTCGTCACTCCAGAAAACGTCTCCACTGCTCTAGAGTCCAGTGGAGACATTTTCTGGAGTG
>VUQI01025872.1:31170-67358 GCA_015106735.1 Paratilapia polleni | reverse complement strand
AGGGGGGAAAAATTTTTTTTTTTTTTTTTAAATTTAATTTTTTTTTTTTGTTTTTTTTTTTTTTTTTTTTTTTTTACCTGTGTTGGCCCATTTCTCACCAATTAACCTAGTGGCTACAATGTTATTGCTACTAGTAGTAATACTGGTAAAGCTATATCACCCAAATTGTCATTAACTTTTTTAATATTCAAATCAAGCAGCAGCCTCCAGGATGAAAGATTATTCAAGTGGCCACCTGCCCCTAAAACCAAGTAAGTCCCCTTAGATTCCCATCTTAAAATGCCAAATTTTACATCAGAAATAAACACTTTTTACTAACAGTTAAATTTATGCATTAGTAGGGGTGTGGCTGCTTTCACTGACAGGACCTAATTTGAGCCACTGAACTGGACCACTTGACCATGTTTCAGGATTTAGTGCCTTCTGGAGCATTTTTAATGTGAAATTTATTTCAAAAATAATATGCCTATTAGCAAGTATTTGTGTAATGCACCCATACAGTGTATGCATGTACCCTGCCAAGCATACTTGCTAGCATTAGTTGGTAATGTAGCACTCCACCCTCTCACTTCAAGTTCCAGAAAAAAAATAAGATGGTGCGGCCATAAAGCTAAAGTCAAAGCTTTAAAACTGAAAGCTGTATGTGTGTATTTGCAGTTTCAAATAGGATTGGTCCCATCACATACATTTATGCACATATATGCACACAAATACAGAGGCTGCATCACTGGAGCATGCAGCTGAGCTATAGCTTCCCTCACTGTTAATTTGACACTTGCCCTTGACTGCTGCGTGTCACCACCTGAAAGCAACCCTAGGGCTGTGCTTCCGCCTCCACTGCCTGCTGAATCACACATATGTACAAGCAAGGAGGGGATTACATATTTATATAAACTTTTCTATTATTGATAAATGTTATATAAGAGTGTTTTAGCCTATACACTGGCCATGAAAGGTTTCCCAGTGACCATTTCCATCTGCCCATTCTTTAAGCATTTTTACACTGAGAGAGAAACAGTTTCCTCTACTAACAATTCTTTGCTGATTTCTTTGGCGTAATATTGGCTAGTACAAGCAGTGGTGCCCAACTTTTCTGAACATAACAAGAAAAGATCTCCACCTACAGCAAGGAAGATTACCCAAATTAGTCTTAATAAATCTTTATCTGATTGTTGCTGGAGCTTGAATTAATGAATCAATAGTCATTAAAGACATTAAAGACTCATTTGTTATTATCAAATTAAAGTCTATCAATTTTACAGTTTAAAGAGGAAATTAAAGATTTACTTATACTTAAAATGTGTGGATTTTTTTTATGCTTTTTGTATTTCTTGGAATGAAAATTATATCATGTTTTGCTTAAATGTTGCTGGAATATAATGCATTGTTGCTGATCCTTTCTAATTACCATGCATTTAATATATTTTTCTCTCTGATGTCACGTGTGTACTCTGCTCAGTACCCAATTACGAGTTATCAGTTTTTCAGTGTTTGAAGCATTAAAATCTATCAAGATCTTGTCAGTCCAGACAGATATACAACGAGGCCTACAAATCAATGTTTACTCCATTATAATTATGACATGTTAAAGAAAAGTGATATTCATTCTTTCATCCTTATTCATTTTAGTCATGCATTCATGCATTCAAGTATTTTATTTGATTATTTTGTCACTTGTGTTTCTCTTAGCATTCATTCGCTCTTCCTTTTCCTGTTTTATCTGCCAAACATTAAGTTCTTTCATTCATGCATTCATTCAAATGAATAAATTCATCCACTTATCTATGAACATTTAATTGTCTCTACATGAAAAAACGTGCATTAGTACAATCATTAATGAGTCCCCTGAACCCACTTAGAGGCTACTCTCTCACACACATTATAAACCACAGGTTTAACAGTGGAATATAAGAAAGGAGTAGTGCCCATTAGTATGTCAGTAAATAAAATTGTGAAAAAGATCTCTACGTAGACCAGAGGGCATTACATTAAAAATAACCTTAGCACTGCAGGTTTGTATTAGTTGGACTGAGGTGCTGGAATGGATTCAGAAGCCTGTGGTTGATCATTAGAACGCAGATCAGCCTGTGGCTTCTCTTTGAGGACCAGATGGGTACATCGACTGGGTCACATGTACTTCAAAACACTAAGACTGTCTGACAACCGGATCCTCTCTCAGCATCTCATTCAGTTTTTATTCATTTTTTTCCCTCTGTCACTCTGCTGGACTTTCCATTTTCCTTTCTCTACTTTTGTTTTCTGTCTATACCAGCTACACCAATACAGGTAGATTTGAACCAAAATTTACTGTAAAAATAGATGTAAACTATTTGGTTTATTAATCATCCGCATTATCTAACAATCGGCCAGATGTGGTTTCCCTTTCCCTACAATCACAGCCTGCAAGTCAAGAATATGTTGTTTTTGTCAGCATTTTTTTCTGATGTAATTAAATCAGATGGGGAGGTGGGTTGGTTACACAGTGCTGTGCGGCATTTTACTCTAATCTGGTACTATAAGCTCAACATCTGTTGTGCTGCTATTGACTCGACTGAAATGCCACAATCACCACGTGATTTTGATACCTGTTTTTCTTAAAAATGAATCCCAGGCAATCTCAGAAAAACCCAGCAGACTGTTTAGTAATACCTACCACCCTTTACAAGGGATTTTCACAATCTAGTAACAGCTAGGCTGGATGAAGGTAAGAAAATCCACATCAGTATCTCTTGTCATCCCTGTGATTTTGCCAGGAATCTAGAAGCGAAACCAGGAAGTCAATCCTTCTGTCACATAACCTTACAGTTGTGGCCAAATGTTTTGGCAGTGGCACAAAGTTTGTTTTTCATGCAATTCAGCACTTCAGTTTTTAGTTAGATTGTTTTTTTTTTTTTTACATATTTCTAAGATATAGTGAAGAAAAATCACAAGGATTTCCTAAGTTTCAAAACCTTTTATTGGAAAATAAATTAAAAAATAGTTTTGGTAGTGGTGCCAGTGCCAAAACCTTTGGCCACAACTGTATTTTAAACTGCAACGTATAGTTTTTACAAGTTTTTCCATCATGGGGAAACAGAATGCAGACACCTGAGTAGAAAAATGTGCACAATTAGCCTTCTGGCATTTTGAGATTCTTCTGATCACCTGGATGTGCACCATTGCTACCGGTCAGGCAGGCATACTGGAGCAGAGGGTAGGAGACTAAAGATAGATTCAGAGGATACATAACACTGCCCAGTCCAGCTACATTCTGACACTTCCCCATAAACACAAAGAGAAAGAGGAAATCCCAGCTAAGGCTTGATTTTAGTAACATGTGACAGTATAGGTCCCGCCACACAGCTTCTGCTGTCATCTTTTATTCATCTGCCACTCAGCAATTTTATATTTCATATCCACGGTTGAGTGGAAGTGTCTGTGTATGAGCATATGTTGCTGTTTAGAGATTCAGAGGGTAAAAGGTTCATATCAGTATGGGAATAGTGTGTAAAGAGTATATTTCGAAGCTGAAGAGGGGATTTATGATGGAATAGCTGTGCTGTGCATCTCACTTGTCTCAGAGGAGCTACAGCCACAGTTTACTGTGGCTAATGCTGGGACTAGTGGACTCTTCATGGTGTTTTTCTTATATGCAAATAAGTTTAGCCATGGTGTAATACTTTTCTTAGGATGATGAGGTTTGTATGTTTTTGTGATTAAAAAGCTTGATGAAGCGATGTTTATTCCTAGTTGAGTTATTCTGGTATTAATTTCATGATTCAAACCTTGTTAGACTGAAAGCACGAAAGGTGTCATGCAGCTTCATGGCACTTTAAGTATGTATGTGTGTGTGTGTGTGTTGAGAACATGACAAATGTCCATGGAGCAGCGCTAATCACTGGAGACTGGATGGTTTAATTTAGTGACCAATCAGAGCAATCGATGGAGAATCAATTAGCTACAAACTAGCTCAACTGTCTAGTGTGTTGCGTGTGTGTCACATTGAGGCAGCAGTGTGCATTGCTAAATGAGGTTAAAAGCTACTTTTGGAAAGCAGAGCACTGGGATAAATGATTACAACTTCTTGATTGCTGGGTAGCTTTTTTATTAGACAGTGCACGTGTAAGAGAGAGTATGTGTGTGTGTGTGCATACTGACTCATGACATGCCCAGTTAGGTCCAAGAAAAAAATTTGTTTGAGAAAGACCACCTAAAACCATTTTATAACATATTTTCTTTCTCTCTCCCTTTTATTTTATTTTTTTACTTTTACTTTTACCTGGCAAATGAAAACACAGCCCACATACCATAGTAGTGTCCTTAGCTGCACTCTCAGATTTGGAAAAATTGACACATCCATCTTCAAAATATGCAGCTGGTTCCAGCTTTAAATGATGGATGGCTGAGAGAGATCTGTGGGATCTGTGGTCGGTATAATGAATGTTTCACAAAGTGCATTTCTGAACTGGTGTACACAGAATATGTGTGAGCAAGAGAGAGAACACGTTTCAAGGATGTGGAATCGTCTTTAAAATGAGTTCATTTATCATTACCCCCTTACTCTGTCACTGTCTTTCACTCTTATTTTCTCTCTGTGGCTAATTATTTCATCTGTAGAATATAGATTTTAATCCAAGGTCACTCCTGGTGAATACATGTGGTGTCTGCCCTCAGTGTCACATATATTCAGATATACAAAGTGGCAGGAAGATTAAAAGCTGACCCCTCTGACGCCAATAACACACCAGGGGGAAATTAGTGTACAAAAACAGCTGCAGTTCTGTTTGTCAGAGTATTGCTTTGATCAGTCGAACTGTCCACAGTGGTGAAAGTACAGCTTTGTTCTCATCACACGAACTAATGGCAACTGTTTGAGGTCCATTTACAGTTAAATTATGAGGTTTTCTTACTCAGGGTAACCTCAAGTATTTTGGAGACCAGCAACATAACAAGTCCAGTTAAATTAAGTAATAAAGTGATGAGGATTAATGACTGAAATTCCCTGCAAATCTTCTCTGTGAAAATCTTTCTTTGCCAACCTAAATGTGAGGCAGAAAGAATTTGGTGGTATGACAGCTGATTGATCTGGTATTTAGTAATATCATTGAGATTCATATCTCAACTAAGCAGATGTCTTCAGTATCTTGATGGTTTCTTAGACTGACATATGTCTCAGTTTATAACCTCTCCAAAATCCTTCTATTCTCTCCCCCAGCTTAATCACTATTGATCACCTATTGATGTTTCCCATCCCTCTATCTTTCCTTTTCTCTTTTTTCCACAACATGGATAACCCAGGTTTTATCACTTTCTCCCATCTCTCCTTTCCCCTTTTTAATTTCTTGTACCCTACTTATTGCCATCTCCCTTTTTTCCTGTGGTCTTCCAACAATTTATCCACTCTCTTTTTCTCTTTCCCTCTGTCTTTTAATTTCCCATCCTTGCATCAATCTGCCTTTTTTGTTGCCCAGGATCTCTGTCTTCCTCTGTCTTATGTCAATTCCTATTCTCCTGTCTTTGTCCTTCAGTCCTTACCCTCTTGTATCCTTTTTTTCATCAGTCTGTAATGGCTTGATCTCATTCCCTGACTCCCTCATTTTTTTCAGTTGTCCATTTTTTTGTCTTGTCTGTAGTAAGTCATTGTTTCATTTGGTTCTTTCTTTCTGTCATTACTCATGGATTAATTCGATCCATTCTTCTATTTGGTTCCATTCTTAGCTTTCATTCAGTCATTCAGCATTTCCTCCACTCTTCTCAATGCCCCTCTCGTCACTTTAAGTAACTGATTCCACTATCTCCCTCTGCTTATCCTTCTAGCTCCCTCCCTTCTTTCAGTTTCTCAAGTAACTCTTGTCTTGCTTTCCCATCTATCCCCTTATCCTTTATGGTATTAGATTTGGAGGTTTACCTCACCCTCTCTCCTTCTCTCCTTCCCTCTCCTAACCTTCTCTGTTATCCTTAGTGCAATGAGTAACTATTCTCTGTTCCCTTCCTCTTTCCTTCCCTCTCAACCCCCCTTTCTTTTTTAAAGCCTCGAGTAAATGTTGATTCTGCTCCCTTTGCTCACACTTTTCTTCCTCCCATAGGTTTCTGTTTCTTTTCCCATCGCATATCATCTTCCCTCTCTCTGTTGAAAACTTTACCTTTATAGCCCCCCCCGGCCATACTGAGCACAGATTGGACCAACAAGGAGTGGGAACAACTGTCAGATGCGGTCTTTCTCTATTTCTCAATCTCTGTGAAGCTCAGGAATTTAAGAAGCATTTTATTGATTGTCCCTTCAAGGCAGCATTTCTTGTTGGAAATGTGTGTGTTTGTGTCTGTTTGAACTCTTGCACCTTCAATCAAACACTGCTGCTGCAGGATTATGTACATTCCCAGTAATGCTCTCATGACCAGAGTGTGTCTATGTGTATTTGCCTGTGTATTTTACTAATTTGTGTCTATTTGTGTCAGTAGAAGATGCAGATGCTCTCTTCTGTCTGACTTGGACTATACTTGTTCATTAAAGGCTGTCATGTAATATTCTGAGAATGATGATAGGTGAAGATATAGCACAATAGCAACATGAGGTGTTCAAAGCCAAATGAACAGTGTTTTTAGTTACAGTCATGTAAAAAAAAGAAAGTTTTTATGGGGCTCTTCAACAAACTAAGTACACCCCATGAATCATCAGCTTTTAGAACCACCTTTAGCAGCAGAAACATGAAGTACCCATTTGCAGTATGACTTTATCAGTCTCTCACATTGTTGTGGAGGAATGTTGGCCCACTTTTCTTTACAATGCTGCTTCAGTTCATTGAGGATTTTGGGGGCGTTCATTTTTGCACAGCTATCTTAAGGTCCTGCCACAGCATTTCAATTGGGTTGAGGTCTGGACTGGACTGACTTGACTGACTGGGCCATTGTACCACTTTGATTCTTTTCCTTTTCAGCTATTCTGTTGTAGATTTGCTGGTGTGCTTGAGATCATTGTCCTGTTGCATGATCCAATTTCGACCAAGCTTTAGCTGTTGGACAGATGGCCTCACATTTGGCTCTAGAATACTTCGGTATACAGGGGAGTTCAGTGCAAGGTGTCCAGGTCCTGTGGCTACAAAACAAGCCCAACTCATCACTCCTCCACCACTGTGCTTGAGAGTTAGTAAGAGGTGTTTGTGTGGATATGCTGTGTTTGGTTTTCACCAAACATGGGACAGTGCATTATGGCCAAACATCTCCACTTTGGTCTTGTGTGTCCAAAGGACATTGTTCCAGAGGTCTTGTGGTAACTTTGCAAACCTAAGCCATGCTGCTATGTTCTTAGTGAAAAGAGGTTTTCTGCTGGTAACTATTTCAAACAGGCCATACTTGCTCAGTCTTTTTCTAATTGTTCTATCATAAACTTTAACATTTAACATGCTAACTGAGGCCTGTAGAGTCTGAGATGTAGCTATTAGGTTTTTTGCAGTTTCTCCTGAGTATTGCACAATATGACCTTGGGGTAAATTTGCTGGATGGTCCACTCCTGGGAAGATTGTGGCATTTTTTTTTAAAACACACATGAATGCTCCGGACCTGCAAACTGCCAAAACTTCTGCTTTTGTAGAGGTGGCCACACTTGCTGATGATCAGTTAATCAAGTGCATTTGATTGGCAGCACCTGGCTGCTACTTAACCACTTATTTCCTATGGAAGCAGTAAGGGTGCATAGAGTCCTGTAAAAAAATGTCTTCTTCACATGACTTTACCTTTTATTACTCATATTCAAATGATTAGGATTTCTCATATTAGACCAGTAAATGTTATGGAAAATGTGTGATGGCCCAAGAAAAGCAGCTTTTTCACTGTTCATGATGGAATCAGAAGTAAAATTTGCCTGAATTAGAGCTCACTAGTGAATACATTTGTGCCTGTTGCTCGTAACAGTTCCCAAAGAGAGTAAAACAAACTATTTGAGAGCTGGATTGGCTGGTATACTGTAATATGATAGTGTAATATTTAGTAGGCTATATCTGATTTTTAAAAACAAACACAGTCCTGTTGCAGCTTGCCCTTGACAAATGTGTCTTATAAAGAAATAGGCACATTTGGTTAATCTTTAGCCCCTTTCTTTTTGACATATTTTATTAAAGTAGTTTATTTACTATGTCCAGCCTGTACACTCAGCGTTGCCGCTTGTTTCTAAAAGTTTTTAATGTAGATTTTTTTTTCCTGCTGTTGTCTGTTGGTTTAATCAAAGTATTTCATTTCTTCGTTCCCCTCTCTTTCACACTCTCTCCTTTCATCTTCATATCGTTCCTTCTATATCTTTCTCCATGCCATGAGTAGGCGGAAATCGTCGGAGGTGAGAAGTGAGAGAGTGTGAGTGTGTGCTGGTAACTATGACAACCCTTTTCTAATTGGCCAGTGGCCTGGTAGAATGATTGGCAGCTGTTGTCAGTGAGGGCTGTTCATTCAGACTGGCAGCCGGGTTGGATGGGCCCAGATGGGTCCTTCAGATATGAGGAGAAGAGGAACAAGAAGAAGGATTTATTCTCAATGTTTCCAATTTGAGCCTTGAAATCAATTTCTTGAGAAAATGAAGCTCAAGTTGTGGCTGAGTAGTGTGCTGCTTGGTGTGTATCTCAGGTGTGTGCATGCGTGTATTTGTGGGCATTTACTGCATACCTCTGTCTAGATGAGACTGTCCCCCCATGAAAAATATCATATGTTTGAGCAAGCTAGTATGATAAAAGTCCACAAAGAGAGGAGGTTCAGGTGGATAAATGGCACAATGGTGGCCTTCTTTGCCCAAGCCTGATCTACCCTAGTATCATTGGGTTACGATTTTGGAAGGCACTGACATGTTATGTTCTCCTGTTGACAGTAGCATCAGTCTATAAAATGTGCTGTTCTAGAAGGCGTTGAATTTGATAGACCATTGGTGTATACTCATGAGTCATTTTTCCCTTGTATATTGATGTGGAGTATGTAATTACAGCTATTGTGCTTGTGCTGCATTTATGTGTTTAATCCATTCATATTCATGAGTGTCTTGAGAGTTTATTATGTGTATTTGCACATGCAATTTTAGAGTTGATAGATTTTTTCTCTGCCTCTCACCAAAGTGACATGTTTAGTCTCTTGAATATTTTCTTTTATTCAGGACAAAATGGGTACAATTCAGATATCTCTTGCATGCTTTCCAAATTATTGTAAAACATTAATTTTTTCTACTTTGATGTAGAAATCACTGTTTGCTGCCTCACTGAGGGAATACGTTTGATGTTTGATTTCTGTATTTCAGCTATATGAGATATTGTTTGGTTGATCCAGCTAACTCATATGTGTTAGCTGCTAAGTGTTGAAAATGACCTGTGCATTTGTGTACCACCAAGATGTTTGCTTTACAGTCTTACACAGGCTGTTACACGTGTGGAAGTGACTGGTGCTCCTTTCATTACGTTCTGCTGACTAACAGGCCACACACACACACACAAACGGAAATATGATTTTCCAGTAAAGGAAGGGCAGACAGAGCCTCCCAAAAAAGATGGTTTCCTCTTCATCACTCTCCTTTCTCCTTCTCTTCCTCTGACTCATATTTTTTTTCCTTTGCCACTTCACACAATCTCTTTTCTCACTCTTGGTCCCTCTCCCACGTGCACCTACTCTCTGTGTATGTCTCACTCTCTTTCTGTCAGTTTCCCATTGTTTAGAGAACCAGGGTAAACTCGCTGCATATTTTCCATGATTTCAGGCTCACACTGCAGAACAACCTGCAACTCTAGACTGCACGCATAACACACATACTTAAAAGTGAACGTGCAAATACCGAAACACAGAGTGACAGTAAATGGAGCAAACTGTTATAGTGAAATGACGGTTATGTACAGTGTACTGACATACTGTGAGTGCACATGGAGCATATCATTCTTGCGATATGACATTGCACACTGTAGTTTTACTTGATTCATAGATTTTGGGAGAAACTCTGTGTTTAGCTTCACAAATACTGAATGACCTCAAGTTGGGGGTTTACATTTTTGTTTATTAAGAGCCATAAAAACCAAAGAATGTCAATACCTAGCGTCGGTGGTTTACACTTAGCTAACTCTACGCATCAAAACTACTTGGTCAGGGTTGTGAGAATAGAAATGGAAAGAATCAGATGTTAGTTGGTATTCATAGAATGAATGAGATATTTAATGGAATGTAATATTATTGCAGTGGCATATTCCCTATTCTAAAATCCTGAAAGTAACTTAAAAATCACTGTAAATGAAACTAGAAAGAAATATTTAATGCTGTATACCCTTGTAAGTGGCAGCAGCCTATATCCCATACTGGGAACCAGTTACAAGTAAGTGGAGTGCAGTAGCACATCGAGCTGCCACCTGCCACTGTGATCCATTGTCCAATCGAAGGTTGCACAAGTAGAGCTGGCTTCTTGCTGTTGACTTAGCAGTCCTTCAGTGCTACAGTGACAAGCTAAATGTTGAACTTACTGCCAGAAGTACGTAGCTTGCTGTTATCATTTGACCAGAGCAATGCCAGTATTGTGTTCTGGTTTTTGGTTGTGTACTTGTGTTGGAGTACTGTTTTAAATTTTTTGGCTTCACAAATGCTGCCCTGTCTCCACTTACCTGCCCTGTGTGCATCGCTGTTGAAAAATTCTTTTAATTTTTTTTATCCAATGAAGATACCTTGGTTTAAGGTATTTGCCATTACTGAATACTGATCCAACACCAGAGTTACATTAATACATTTTAATCCTCATTGTGAGGAAAAGACTGGGTATCATTATTTGGTCTGTAAGGTAACATCAGGCTCGAGCTAAACATTGCTTTACTAACTTTGTAAAATACAGTATGACAAACAAATACACTGAATAATATAATTTTACTGAATTGGTATTTATTAGTAAACTATTAAAAAACAGCAGGACCAAAATAAAAAAAATAAATCAATAAAAATAAAAAATGTCTTAATGTTATTCACCTAGTCTATTTGCACTACTCTCATTTCAGCTCAGTGTGAGACTCCATACTGTTGTTATCCTTTCCTCTCAGTCTGAGTGCACTTCCTTTAACTGCTCTTCACACACATACGTTGCATGTGGAGCTGACAAGAGACAGGTGAAGTGAAATAATATCAATGGACTGGTCATCACCATGTTGTGTTGCAAAAAAAGCTTCCACGCAGCTGTTAACCCAAACATAATGACAGTAAGGGTGAGCAAGAGATGGAGAAAGCATTGTCCTTGTTGGAGCTTTTTGGTTATCTCCGACTTCTGTTTCCAGCTTTTCCAGTCAGGATCAAACTGATATCCCGTCCAGATACAGATAGGTGCATCCCTGGTTGTTTTTTTAGACATTTTTTTTTTAATTTAGATATAAATTTTGATCCCCTGTTGTCTGTCAGTAATCGACTAGGATCAACCTCCTCTGGTTAATAACCACAGTGACACGTACGCCATTACAGCTGTAAATAGCACACACGTGCGCACTGAGACACATGCAGCCCGTCCCTGCAGTGTTTTGTTGTGCTGTTTAAGAAGCTTGTATCTGGCTGTTTCTCCACTCTTCTTTGCTTTGATGTGAAACTGGTGCAACACTACATCAGGGAGCATTAATATTATATCAGCACACTCACAGGCACGCATTAATGTATGCCTATGAGCAGATGCAGTATCACACATGCTGAGGCTGCTGCATCACTTCACTGCAGCAAAGTCTCTGTTGTGCATACCTTCTGTCTCTGTTCATAAAATTAACTTTAAAGTAAGATAAGTGATACAGCCATTCAATAATTAAACAAAAGCAGTTCTTATTATGACAGTGATTGGGCAGTATATTTTTTGTGTGTGTGCTTCTGTGTGTCTGTGTAGTTGAGGGTGGAGGGGCTCGGGATGCAGCCTGCACTTTTCAAGTCATAGCCTGCTCTCACATATCAGCCACAAACCTGAGATCTTTGTGTGTGCTATCATATTGTATTACATTTTTATTTACAGTGAAAGCCATACTGCTTGCACACACATACACACACACACACACACACACACCTCCAGTGTAAATCAATGCCTCAGTTTCTCTATTTGTTCTTTTTTATCTGTCACCATTATGCTCCTTTTGTCTGACAACCTTTTCTTTTTTCCTTTATTCTACTCATTTTTCTCACCATTTCTTTTCTCCATTAATGAATAATAGAACAGACTGGGTTAGGATGGGTAGATCAATGATAGATATATAGCCCTTGCTTTGTTTCTTGAGGGCTAAATGGAATTTGATCATTTGTTTTCTGCTTCAGTTCGCATTATACACTGAAATAAATGAGGAAACACTGAGTGGCGGGAAGAGATAAAAGGGGGCAGAAAGTGTGTGTGTGCGTGTGTGTGCGTGTGTGTGTGTGTGTGTGTGTGTGTGTGTGTGTGTGTGTGTGAGAGGGAGAGGTGGTTAAATGGGGAATCCCTTACTAAATCCCATAAAAACAAACCATATGCAAAACCTAAGTTAGCCTACTCTCCTCCTTTGTGTGTATGCGTGTGTGTGTGTGTGTGTGTGTGTGTGTGTGTGTGTGTGCAGTCGTAACATGTTAAGTGCTTCCATATGACACACACACACACACACACACACACACAGAGGGGGTGAAAAGTTTCCATGTTTAGCTTTAACGTGACAGATGTTGACTGTTACTGCGGCACTGCAGCCTACTGTGTTCCTTCACACACAGGCACACATGCAGAGAGCTATTTTTAACCTTTTTATGACTTTGCAAACAAAAAGTGTAAAAAGATATAGACACACAGTCATTTAAAGATGTAAAATGTGTAAGGACACATTTACACACATACAAACACACAAATTTAAACACATGGGTTTCTCAGTTGTGGTGATTTTTCCAGTGGTACTGTTCTCAGTGGAGTTTCTACCCTTTTTGTGTCAGTTACAGCAAGTTGTAGAAGACTCTGTATGTTGGCATTTTGTTGAGGGATTGACTCCTTTGGTTAATGAAATTGCTTTAAAAAGGCACATTTGGTAAGCCCAGATTGTCAAGCTAGAAACAAGTTTTGTTTTTCAGTGATTGGAAATTTGGGAATTTGCCTGGTAGTACAAATACTGGAGTGAAAGGATTTGATTTGTTTGTTTTTTTCTGTTTTTGGCTAAAGTTTGCATAAATGTGAGCTCTGATTTTCAAAAGAATCTAATAAAATGCTTCTGTTATTACAGATTGGTAACTATAATTATTACAAAATTCTATTGCAATATTGTTTTTCATACAGTAAACATGCTGAAATTGTGTCCCAAGTCTTCCTTTTCAGCATGATGTAAACATGAAGATCTGTGTCAGACACTGATGAAGAGATCAAACAGCTTGTATGCTAAAGTAAGCCTGTTGAAGCTCTGCAGCAGCTGCATGCTTTACTGATGCTGCCTCAGAAGCTACTCTCCATGGAAAACCTGCGCTGGATCTGCTACGACAGATTCAGGTTAACATTTTCCTTTAGGATGCTTGGAACCAAAAAATGCTGAAACATAGAAAAAAAATGGATGCAACCAGAGGTTAATATGTGTATACAATCTGGCAAGAACTCAGGAGTGAACAAATATTTACTGTAAAGGCACTCACTTGCAGAGCCCCTGCTGGCCTAATCACAATGACACTAGGCAGATATAATGGCTGTGTATTTTTTTGTATTTTTTCAAGGATAGCTAATATCAGAAAACAGTAAACCCCAACAAACACACTCGCATAGGCGAAAAACCCACAACGGAGCCTTAAATTTGAGAGCTAAATCATCTCCACTGCCAGAAACAGCCAGAGGTATTGTTTAATAATTTTGTTACTGTATTCTTGTTACATCACTCTTGGTGGCATTTTCTGTGGTTGTGGGGGAGTTGAAATGGCGGTAATACCCGGCAGCCTCTGCATGGAGCATCTTCCAACAGGTCCTGGTAGTATGGGGCACTAATAACCGCTATGCTGCTGTCCAATTGGCAAATTAAGGGAACAAAATTCTGATTTATTTGGAGCAGTTTGTTTAAATGCTTTTACACAAATACAACCTGCAATGCTAAAACTATGAGCGAAATATAATAGCCCGTACATTGGCTTTTCAAACTGTAAAAGTCATTAGGTTCGAGTTGTAATCCACCTAATACCAAGAAATAATGTCCTCTACCCAGGATGGGTGCTATGCTCAAACTAAAAGGTCTGACTTGATTTTGAAAAATGATAAATATAACAGGCTTTTGACCTCTTAATCTTGACAGATGCTTCAATCTTCTACCAAATTATATCTCTTTGTTTTCACTCTCTGTAACCACCTGTATGTCTGAACTATTTTTTTTCTCTTGACCTCCTCCTGTATTACTCCTACTAAATTATCTCCTTTTTTTCTTTCAATCCCTCTCACCTCATCTCATATGTCAGATTAGATCACAGACTTTCCTTTGCCTTGACCATCTGTCCCCTGAAACCAGACTCCTTAAGACTTTCAAGTCTTGGACTTTAATCAGCACATTCCTGCACCTTAAAAAATGAAACTGGGAGATTTTCAGCTGTCTTCTGGTGTGTGCTTGTGTTTTTTTGAAATATATAATATATAATGAAATATGTATTGACATATTATATATGAATAAAAATCACTGCTCTGAGGAGGTAAAAGGTTAAAGAAAGAAGGAGGAAAAAGAAAATCGAGAGACAAAAAGGGTGAAAAACTGTCTTGAGCAGAAACAGATCGTGACATATGGATTCTTGTTTTTGTGCCTTCTCTTCATCTTTTTATAAAATGTTTAGGGAAAGGAAATCTTCTCCCCCATTTTTTTGGAAACAAATGTGATGAGGTGTTTGTCAGTCCAGCTATTGACAATGGACACTTACATCATCCACCAGGCCCACCTGATTTGGCCTTACAGCATCATTGTCATTCAAAAACTATTAAAAACACACTCAGGCACACCTTTGCTTTTGATGTAACTGTTCATCATGAATGTGGACACTGCTCTCGTTTAGGTTTAATCGATCATGTGCATTCCTACGCCTGCAGATACCTACGAGCCCAACCATTTACCTGTTTACATGAGTGTGACAGGTAAGTTTTAACAGCTGATGGGACGTGACATTATCAGCAGTTTATTCTAGCAATGCACTTCAGTTAGAATGGGATTTTAAAACTGGACTTAAAGGTAAAAGTACTATACCTTAGCTGATCAAAACTGGTAAACAGCTATGCTGTTAATCCTAATAGGTCATTCATCCTGTTTTTTTTTTCATGCTTCCAGTGCTGTGATTTCTTGATATATGTTAACACATTATATCAAGGGTATGTACTATAGATAATGCTGTCTTACCACGTAGCATAGTGGCAACGCCAATGCAGGATTTGGGAAAGAGAAAAAAGTCATCGGTGTTAAGCCCTCTCTTTCTTTTTCTCTATCTATCTTTACGTCTCCCTTGCCTAAGGCAACCTAAAACCCAACTCTGTAAATGTCAGAGAAAGCAGAGGCTATCAGTCGTGCAGTGGTGTAAATACTGGCTGCTGTTCATCAAAGGTCACACCCAGCTGGGTTCATAGTCGAAAATGGTAGACCTCACTGTTTGTACAACTCCTGTAGTTTATCCAGAACTCACCACTGAAACCTGACAAGTTCAAAACTGAACAGCATTAAGCCTTAAGAGCCACTGTTTTCATTGTCATCTATTGAAGGGTCTTTTTTTTACCCCTTTATTACATGGAAGTCATTTTAATGCAAATAACAGCCCCTTTGTTTTAGAAGAATCTTAGAATCTTACTGGAATAGTCAAAAAATGATGATGATTGCTGAAAAATATTTCACTAGCATACAGAGTGAAGAAAACTAAACAAAAGGCAGTTTCTCATTTGCAAATCAAATTTTTGAAATCTCTGTGCTCTCTCTGCTACTTTCCTAAATTTACATGAAACAGCCTGTATGTGTGTGCCAATCTGTAATCGCTTGTAATTGCCCAGGTCCCTAGGGAGAGGCAGGCAGCCATCATGGCTCTGAATGGCAGTCACTTTGAGAGGCTGGAGAAATCTAATAGGCACTTAGAAACAAAGCCTTGTGTGTGTATGTGCATGTGCTTGTGTGTAAATCCCAAAGGTCTTGTATGATCCAGTAAGTCCAGCTAGGGGGTCATTGATCCTTAACCAATAAAGCCTCAGCAACCAGGGTCACATAATCCAGCATCGATTGTCAACAGAGAATCCAGTTTTTTAGACTGCAGCTGGCCTGAGTTGACCACTAATGTGCAGTCCTTGAGTTTATCCAGCAACCCACTTTTAAATTTTTGATGGATAACCATATTTAAGGTGGAATTGTGTTCTGCTGCTTTAGTATGAGTATAAATGTAGATCCACACTGGCATGCTGCACTGAAAACAGGAATACAGTGTAACATCTATCTATAGGTACATACACATATGATTTTGTATTTAAAATATTGACATAGATGAGGTGCTGTATTTAAGCAACTCTGCTGAATGAATTGATTCATCCTACAACATTAATATCTAACAGACATGTTTGGTCAGATGTTTATAGGTCACAGTAAAATTTGTATGAAATTCTATCTGTTGCCAAAAAAAATAATAATTAAAACAAAAAACAAAACAAACAAACCCAAAAAAGAAGAACTGGAAAAACTAAACAAAAGCAAAAAAAAAAAAAAAAAAAAAAAAAAAAAAAAATGGAAAGAGATGTTATTTTTTTGGTTCCTGGTCAAGAGTTTTGATCCAGTTAATAAAATTTACAAGTAGATTTAAGATTTACTTTATCAAAACTGCTGCACTTTACTTTGAAATTTCAGACATTTTCTTAAAACTTGTGCATTATTGTAATGGATATGTAACTAAATAGCTGAAATTTTTAATCAATTAATGATTGATTAAAATGATTTGAAACAGCATTGAACTCCTAAGACAGTTGGCTATTGCAAACTGCAGAGATCACAGTGATGTTATTAGTAAGTATAGCACAGACACTGAGTCATTAATTCTGACCACACGCACACACTGAATCCAGATAATTGAGATTCAGTGCAAATGTTCTTAATATTAGAAGCAATACTGGAGTCCCTGAAAGAGATTATATTACACTTATACCCTAAAATAGCTTAACAAGGGGGAGAAGGCCATGTGCTACTGTTCTCACACCGTTAACAAAAACTGAACCTAATACACCAAGAAAACTTTTACAAGCATGTAGAATAACCCAATTTATTATTCTGAGATGGAACTATATTCATTTCAACTTTATTTTCCAGTGAATAATCATTTCTCCTCACACCACAAGACTCAATGATTCACCAAATGGTTTGGCTAACCTTCAGAGAAAAATGCGACTATGTTTGAGATTTATTTATTAGGAAAATTTATCAAGCAGAAAATTTAAAGACTGGCTGTCAGCAGAAAAAAAAGCCTGCTGAGGAGAGAGGGGCTGACCAAACCCAAACAAAATACAGAGTAATGTAATGAACTATAGCTTAATGTCAGTGTCAAGAAGTCTTAGTGCTTTAATTAAGAACTTATTGATTTGAGTGATAGGTTTAATGCAAAATAAAGGACTAAGTGTAGCTCTGTCCATCAAGCACCACAAACCCACGGATACTGTTTTCTGGGCTGCGTTATTGTTTATAGGCTTCTGACTGAACAGCGTTTCTTTACGGTTGAAGTTATGCCACCTGTTCCTTTGGCATGCGAACATCATTTTTTGGATTTGCATGTGGACGGAGATGCTTTTCAAAACAAACATGGAAAAATCCTCTTTTTAAAAAATACCCGTGTATGAAGCCTTGGTGTGATCTAGACATCTACTAGACTTTCACTTTTGAACCAAATTTAACCTGACTTTAGCGTTGATATTAGCCCTTTCAACAAAAAAAATTCTCAGTTACTAATCACAAATCCATTTGTTATGATTCCACAAGGTTGAGGACACTGCAGGAAAGAGTCCAAAATGCAAATCTATATCGCTAAAACCCAAAAGAGTCCAAGAAGTGATGCACAAGGAGGTCAATAGGAACACGAGGGGAAAAAGGAAAAACCCACTAAGCGCTGGATTACTAATCTGGTAAAGGAACACAGATGAAGCAGGAGAGTTTATGCACTTGGGTGAGTGATTAGCTGATTGGGAGCAGGTGTGGCAGATTAGACACAGGTGATACTTTTGAGAGTGAGGAAGACAATTACAAAGGAGAGAAAACTGCCAAAGAGAGGAAGTAAAACTAACAGTAATAGACAAAAACCAAAGATCACCAAATAAAACATGAAATAACATGAAAAATTAACACAACAAATATACCAGACCATGACACTGTGGTTTAATCAGGTTGAACTCAAGTCTCGAGTAACAGCCTGAAAAGATGACTTTTCACCTTTCAGTTTTCAACCAAATTTAGACATAAAAGGATTTTATGCCTTTTTAAAGCTCACAACCATCAGGGCTAAAATTTAGGAGCTAGGACTCCTAGCTGTTGTTTTTAAAAAGTGCAAACGTATGTACCTTCTTTCATTTTTTTAATACAACATTTGAATTACATTTTATTTGGTTCTGACAGCCAGATACACAATACCAGGTACATAGACTAGCATTACTCAATGACAGCTTTGTACATATAAATAGATGTTTATGTGGATACTGTTTTATTTTTCTACTAATACTACTACTGGATTTTTCTTTCTGATAAAGTGTTACACTGTACGTATTTTTATGCAGTGTACAACAGCGTCCAAAAATTAATTTCAATCTCTGTCAGATATAAATTAAAAAGTCTTAATTAATCAACTTCAAAACAAATTTTCACAAATAAAACAAACTCTATTCAAAATTCCCATCTGTAAATCATATATTTTAAGTTCACTGGCAACCTTACAATCCAAGCACCATCAGTGTGTCTCATAAAGCAATCAGTCAAGAAAGAATTATAGCTGCAAAATCAACAATGTTCAAGTAGTCCCCCAAAGGACGCTCAGTTAATTCAAACCTCAAGGCACCAAAATAAATCTGAGCTAATAAGCAGTTTTCACTTGTAAATAAGTTTGATGGGAACTACATGAAGTTCCAAAAGAGAAAAAGTTATTTCATGTTTTATTCTTAGGAGACGTTTAAGTACTTACACACCTCTCCATGCCATGATTATAATAGACAGGAGACATTACAGGGATAGAAGGATGTCTGACTGCAGACCTCATCACATCTCCCTGCTCACCCTGTCTCTCTCTTTGGTTTTGATAGAATCATTCCCAGATGTGGTGGCAGCAGCTGTGCATGAGTAAAGAATGGTGTGGTGCTAAGGAGGTGCCAGCCTCCCATCAGGGCTTTTCTGGAGTGGAACGGCACTGATGGATGGAGGGGTTCGGCATGGAGGACTTTCGATGGCTTTTCCAACCCATCTGCCAACTTTAATGCAGTGAAGTCAAAAAAGCAAAAAAAGAAAGAAAAAAAATGTTGTGTGACACTTTGACTTTGCAACTCCAGCACATGAATTTAAAGGCATTTACAAACTGCAATGTTTATTTTCATCCATCTTTTTGTCCTAAACGTACTGTATGTAAAAAGTTTTTGTATGTCAAGATGAGGTCAAGACGAGTGTGCTGCATGCAGCCTGCGGCAGTGGTTTCAGTGGGAAAGAGTGGCTCACATGGCTTAAAAACCCTGGCTGGTCTCTGTGTTTAGCTGCAGCCATCTCTGTGTTTCCATGGCTATTTACCCTGCATGCCGCTGTTTTGCTTTAATGATGCCAAGAGAACAAGAGGCATGAAGCAAAACAGGATCTGAATCTCTTTAACAGCACACACTGTGTCCAGACCCTCAGATATGGACTGCGAATTATTGGTGGATTATTTACCTCTTCTCCACAGCAGGGACAAGCAGGCGCCTGGGCCAACTCCACGTTACAGTACAGGATCAAAAGCACTCAACATTTGTAAATGAAACTGGAGCCTGTCGGCAAATCATCTCAGCTGACACAAAGTTCTTAATGAAATCACATTAAACGTTATTTCAGAGGAAGCAGTGGACATAAATAACAAGTAAAACCCTATTTTATCTCTATAAAGCCATGGCAGGAATCACAGTCGGGGGGTTTAGGATTCATGTTGGTGCTGTTTTATTGTGTTGCCACATTACCTGAGAACACCAGAGCATTTCTGCTTTGAATCTGAATTTTACAACCCCCTCCACAGTTAAAGAAGAAAGACCATTCCTGTTTGCCTCACTGTTACCCTCCTTTCCCATTTCAAAAGTCCATTTACTTTTACACATTGATACCTCCTGCCAGCATTCACACGCCAAGGTCCCCTAATTTCCAGCTTTTGTACCAGCCTGCCTTTCACTGTAAGGCCTCTGTTTGGTTTGGTGAGATTATTTTGCCTTCACAAACAATCAGAACCTTACTTGCGGCAACCTGTGCAGCTGTGTCAATCTCATTCACACTTGTATTTTTTGGCTCAATATTTTCATTCTTCATTTTATCTTTACAAATGTCAGCTCATTCATTTGTCCATCTGCTAGAAAAAGCTACATTTCTGAATGACTGAATTTAGAAATTGGAGCTTTTACAACTATGTTATGGTGGATAAATTAGGAAATCTGTTCAAAACACAGTCAATGGCAGTTTAAAGTAAGTTTTTGCAGGTTCTTACACTGTAAATGCAAACAATGTCCTCAATTTAATGAGTGCATTTAACCTAATTTACACTATTTATGTGTTTCTGTGGCCAAGAATAGTGTAAAAGTTTAGCTATTAACAGACCACCATGACTGAGACGCCTTGATTAATGAATCCTGGTCAGTGTTCATGTTGTTTTTCAAATCCTAATAAAACCAGTATTCCAGTAACTCTTAACTTTCTAAAAATAACAATTTATGATAACGTTTGTTAAACTAAGGTTTTATAAAATGCATTTAACTTAAAATTAAGAAAAGGTCTTTTACTTTAGTATCCTATATTATATTTATTTCATGTGACTTATCCTTCTTAAGTACTGCACACTCAAAATAAACAAACCTGCCCCTCTTAAGTTACTTAATTTTTTGTAGGCAACAAGTTTGCATATTTGAGTAAAGCCAACTTATTAATTTTTACAGTGTAGAAACAGTAGCTGTTTTTGAAATTGGGAATCACAGAAAAATAATGAGCCAGTAAAAATGCTGTGGCCTTGGTTTGGCCTTGTTTAGGCCTGCAGCAGAACCACAGACAGAACCACAGTTTACTATTCTTGACCAGTCATAGGCAAAAAGGTTACCGCTACCATGGAGTTAACAGTCTATTTCAGTTTAACCCGCAAGTGATGTCATGTATTTTTAGAGAGCAGGGAGTCATAAATACTGTATCTAATACATGGCAGGCTGGATCATTTAGCCCTGCTGCCTGCCTGAAAGGCCTTCTGGGACTAATCAACAAGAAGACCCATCCATCGTTATAAAACTACTATTTTATATCACACAGAGACATACGAAGGTCACTGTCTACCAAGTGGAATGCAAGCTGGACACATACAATTTTCAGTATTACTGGACCAGTGACTTTAAAAGGCTGGAAGTGACTACAGGTCTGTGAGAGGCCACTCACAGAATTGGGATCAGATGTACCAGCATCATTTTCCCTCCTGACCTGTGCTGTCTGATATATCTGACCCCCGGAAGTGAGCGCAGGCTGTGACGGATGGCCCGGAGCATGGAGCTCAGAGCTTCGGCTGCTGATGCAGCATGATACTCCCAGAGAGAGAAGAACGAGAGCAGGGAGCAGGGCCTGGACTCAGGCAGCTTTTGGGGTTAAAGCACAGCTGCTGGTGATGGCTGTGAGTTCAACTGGTTTGCCAAAAAGGAAACCTTATCAAAGGAGCACCAAGGGGTCAGTGGAACCTATGTGTTGGTGTCCAAGTTAATAGAGTGAAAGGATTCCTGGCCTTTGGGCTCTCTGCCAGAGCTATTGTGTATCTTCATATGCATACAGGATAACCATGTTTAAGTGTGTTGGAGGGGGATGCAGAGACATTCCTTCGCCTGCAGGCGTGCTGCCATTTCACCCATATGTGTATCTGAGTATTAATTGTGCTGTGTTTTGCCAGGACGGGCAGAAAAATCTGAAATCTGAGCCAAACAATGGCTTTTTCTGGATGCAGATCTGACAACCAACACTACAGTTACAGTGCTCTCTCCATTTCTCCATCATTCGCCTTCATTCAGAGGTGTGAGCACTGAGCACTAAGCACTGCACTGAGGAGGCAAGAAATGACCTCATCTAGAGCCTTGAGGGGTAAGGTGGGGATTGGTGAATGATGACAGAAAGATATAAGCAGGGTTCACTCAAGAGGAGAGGGTTTATTGGGCAAAAACATAGATGATCACCAGAGGAGGGCCACTAAACCCAAATACTGTCTGTATTTTCATATTTAAGTCAAACAATTCCTAAAGCTTAGTTTATGGACACCGCAGTGGTTGTTGTGCATGTCAGCTGTGAAGGGAGCAAAGTATATTTTCTGCAGAAAGTCTCATCTTTTCAAGCTGTTGTAGCATCTCCCTCTCTGTAATCTGGGAATCTCTGAGCTCCTGTACTGAAATGTCACTGACATCGTGGTAAAGACCTACATGATCGTAGCGTGCCAGGTTACAAAAGTTGAGAGGTGAAACAACCCCAATTCACGAGGGCAACAACATCAAGCATAATCTATGTGTGAGCCATTTACTGAGCAAAAATGGCAATATCTCCCAGTTTCCAGCGTCAGAAGATGCCAATTTAATGTCAATTTGTGGAGGTCTGGAGTGGCCACAAAATGTAAAAAAGTATAATTTGGCAAACAATGTGTGCAGATTGCTTGAGTAAAGATCCTCTGTACATCCTCTTTGCACTTTACCATCACATTCTTGCCCCCATGCACAATAATTAGAAGTAATGTCCATTCTCCACCTTCAAAAATTGTAGATCATTCTGCCATATTTCACATATATTTTTTGAGCAAGCATAAATTGAAAGGGACATGTGATTTTTATTCTTTTTCCTACCTGCCCATTATGTAATTAATTGAAAAACTTATGGAACAGAAGTTACAACATCCCCTTTTGATTATTAACTACGAAGTGATGATTGAATTTAGGAACCGTATTGTGTTGTATTTTAAGGCATTACTCCCAGCATTCCATAAAAGCCATTTTATTTCAAATTCCAGTGGAGCTCTCAACATTTTTCAAGACAGAAAATACTTAAGGAAATATTTTTGAATTGATGTACAAGATATTATAGATATGTTTTAATTCTGCTGCATTACAGCACAAACCATTCAGTGTGGCGGTTGACTACTAGTACTTGTGTCTGTTATGTGTCTGTTAGAAAGAGTAAATAGTATCAAATATAAAATGGGGGACAATAACTTATCTTGGATCAAAAGCTGTTTTTTTTTTTTTTTTATTTTGTAAAAAATCTTAGCTTCAAAGCTGCACCATCAGCTGGGCTTTGTAACATGCAGTACATATGAAATTGTTTTAATTAGAATATAGCAATAAGAGCCTCCAACCAATCAGAAAACACAGTCTTCATGGAACAAAGACAGTAACTTCATAGAGTAGTCTCTGAAAGACTCCTTGATGATCACACCATCAATCAATCAATCAATCACAAAGACTTCAGACTGATTTCTCATGCTCTCTTGATCCATATCCCTCACCCATTGCATATATATGTTTCAGTCATCTGTCAGGGTGGGAGGAGTATGGAAGGATTTATAATGGGTTTTAAGGAGAATGAAAGAAATAGAGAAGTGACAGAAAACATCAGAAAGTCTCCAGACACATTACTACTGAAGTGTACTTTTTGCCTGGTTTGATCCCTTTTATTTTTCTCACACTTCATTGATACCACAGCTCAACATTTACTCTTCATTATTTGAAAACTTTGTGTGTAAGAAAACTTCACATATGTGACCAATTATGACTTGCATTATATGCCATATATACCAATGTTGAGTACCTAAAGATAAACAGGTAGCACTTGCACAAAACTCTGGGAAAAAATTGACGAATCTCAATTTCATCAGTTCATTCTGGCCACGTCAGAAAAAACATGTTAATGTTTCAGTGTTCTGCCATGTATAGCGTCCATGTATAGCGTCCATGTATAGTGTCCATGTATAGCATCCATGTATAGTGTCCGTGTATAGTGTCCATGTATAGCGTCCATGTATAGCGTCCATGTATAGCGTCCGTGTATAGTGTCCATGTATAGCGTCCATGTATAGCATCCATGTATAGTGTCCGTGTATAGTGTCCATGTATAGCGTCCATGTATAGCGTCCATGTATAGCATCCATGTATAGTGTCCGTGTATAGCGTCCATGTATAGCGTCCATGTATAGCATCCATGTATAGTGTCCATGTATAGCGTCCATGTATAGTGTCCATGTATAGCGTCCATGTATAGTGTCCGTGTATAGTGTCCATGTATAGTGTCCATGTATAGTGTCCATGTCTATCCTAGAAATCTCTCCCTTTCTCTGCTATAAGCCGGATGATTCAAATGCAAACTACCCACACACACCTCTTTATATCACAGTTCATATTTGTCACCTAATCCATCAGAGGCACAATTTTCTTTCTTGCTCTGCTTTTTTTCTGTTTTTGTCCTCTCTGCCCCCCACAACCCTCCTTCTACTTCAGTATGAGTCTAAGGAATCTAAATGCACAATCACTTCTGACAGAACAGACAAACATTTAGATTCCTGTTCCATGACTTTTCATTCATTTTCATTCATCATTCATTTTGTTTGAAGTTTGAGTGGCAATTAATGCAAAATTTGATGGATCATTGTTCTGACTGTAGATTTTACAGGACAGTTTAAGTCATTGGTTACTTCTACTCAGCAAGTGAATCTATGGATTGTACCAAAAATAAGTAATCATCATAGGCGACGCTGCTGTCAGAGAAACTGTATGAGCAGGGGGTGGTAACGATAGAGTGCTGGTGATGCATTTATGTGTATCTACATGTAAATAACATTCTGGCACAGAGTTTTAATTTACTTTTATTTATGTTTAGTTTAATTTCCTTTTTTTTTCTTTTTCCTTTTTTTGTGCAAATCAGTTAGGTTTCAGTTAGCTTGTAGACTGGATTTGCTGCTTTTAGTTTAGTTTACATTGTTAAAAATATTTAGTTCTGCTTTAGTTTTTATTGATTTCAATATCAGTTTTAGCTTTTTATGATAACATAGTGGTAATTGCAGGAAGTTCACAATTATAAGTCTTGGTTTCCTGCAGTTATCTATAATAACCTTGTTCCTGCCTCATCGTGTGTAGTATGGAAAGGTAATAAGCACGGCCCTCTGGACTGTAACAGTGCACAACACTTTCTCCTCTATCTAGATCTAGCTATATAGGACCCTTTGGAAGCATTTCTGGACCTTTGCCTTCTCTTCATCTGGTCTGATCTCCTATCTGACTGCCTTTATGTAAGCTTTGGCTGGTTGTAAGTTGGTTGCTTCTCAGACCATCTATTCATTTTCTCAGCCACTTATGCAACTTAGGGTCACAAGGGGGCTGGAGCCTATCCCAGATGTCACAGGGCAAAAGGCAGGTATACACTGGACAGGTCACCAGACCACTCACTCACTTTCACATCCGCATCAAAGACCTATTTAGAACACCTTAGAAACATGGCTTTTGACTGTTGGAAGAAATCCATATGGGCACAAATAGAAAGGCCCTAGCCAACCAGATTCAAATACAGAACCTATTTAGTCTAAACTTCAAATTGCAGTTGGGAACAAAACATACTACTATAGTTATGTATATTCAAAAAATAGTAAGTTTAAGTTTGAAGTACGCTCTTTAGCAGGTAGAGTATCTAACTATTTGGCTGTATGTTTCATTCTAAAATTCACACTGAGAATCCAGTTTTTATTTCCACAAGCCTCTACTAAAGCTACTTTCAGCTGCTCCCTTGTCACAAGGGGTCACCTCTGCATGTTTGATTTGGCAGAGTTTTTACACCAGATTTGTCTCTCCAGCTGGAATCAAACCAGCAACCTTCCACTTACCAAGCAAATGCGTAAATCACTACACTACAGTAATGCAGGCCTGAGCACTCAAGATAACTCCACTTCCCTACTTTCTAAATCATTTTGACTCACACACTTTTCCATTAAAAAAGTGAGATAAAAACCTAGCCGATGAGCATTGCCATTATGATCACAGAGGTGATCATAATGGCAATGCTCATCGGCAGCCATGCAGCACCTAGTGGGTTTTAGTGGCAGTGCACCTTCAGACACATTTGCGCTGACTTCATTTGCAGGCTTTGGTGTTGTTTGCTTGACAGCAGCATGTTTTTAGTTCTACAGACCTGGAAGAAGAATTATATCCACATTGTCAAACATTCTTCAGACTCTGCCTGTGTTTGCTGACTGTTTTTGGCTCTCATAATGGAAACACTTGATTTCTACAGATCTGACAGGAAACCATCCTGTTAAGCTAATTTTGCTCAAACCTCCTTTGCTCTGGGGTCGTGCCAGAACTAATCAGAAGACCTCAGCACACGTACACATTCTGTAATTAGCACATGCAGAATAGAATACACATAGGAACACAGATTCTCCACCGTACTTTTAAAAGTTGAAACAATAATTCTGACAAATCATTCATTTTCAGATCAACAAAAGTGCTAGCCTTCAAGGAAACACAAGTGGAGACCAAAGAGAGTCAGCAGAATCTGTATGTCTAAACAGCAAGTCATTTCTAAGCCATCTCCTGAGCAGAAACTAATACCTGTTCCCATGCCTCTGCTCTGCACACATGCAGGCAGCATGGGCAAGGCCAAGCAAATACTTTCCATCAGTTTGTGTAAGCAATGATAAACACATTATGTCTAATCATAAGTGTATTTCATGTTACAGTTGGGTCAGACCTCTTGCAGCCAAAATGCCCAGTTTTCCCATGGTTGTATTTCAGAGGGAGAGTAGGTCTGTGTCTCATTTCTGTGTTTATGGCAGATCTAAATTATGGTATCAAGTTCGCCTCAAACCGAACCAACTGCCAACTGTCATGGCTGACCATCCCATGTAGGCCACTTCTGTCTTTGGGATGTAGTGTAACTCAATCTATCCCTGAATTTCAGGCTCTCCGCTTGGAGTCATTTTCACCATACAGGGAGAGACAGAGCAGACAGATCTGAAAAAACAAACACAGACCTTCAGAACAAAGTTAGTGGTTCTTTTTTTTCCTCCCCAAATAGAAAGCAGAGGAAGTGCTGTCGGCAGAGCCACGTTTTGTGAATGAAGCCCAGCTGACAAACAGAGGAGGACTTAAATGTTAAGGACCTCCTGATGTGTGTGTGTGTGTGTGTGTGTGTGTGTGTGTGTGTGTGTGTGTGTGCGCGCACGCGAGTAAGCCTGAATTTCTGCAGCTTTACAAAGCCAAAATGAACACCTCTGCACATTCTGGAATCCACTTCCACCACCAGTGGAGGGCAATTATATCTCCTGTTTCTATAACCTATAACGGATCTTGCTGTTCATGTCAATCCTGTCATGTCATTTCACTAGTTTGCAATACACCATTTGTCCAAGAGATGGCAATGTTACAATGGTGAGTCGGGCATCAAAAGATTTGAAACTTTTCAAATCTTGTGCTTATTCAGCTTGTAGGTCAGGACACACTGATGGTCACATGAAAATGAAATCATTCTCAGGAAACTGTTATCCATCACTGCTGAATGTAACACTGCCAAAACCTTCTGAAGCTCCTCTAATGTAAAGTGAAGAACAAGAAAATATGGCAAGATGCACACTACATTACAGTATGCTGTAGGAATACGGTAAAATGTGTTGTTTGTTATGTGAGTTCAGATAAACTATGTTTATTATTATTATTATTATTATTATTATTATTATTATTATTATTCCCTGCCAAAGAACAGTTGCCATTTCTTAGGATATGATTCCATGTGTATGTAGACTGACTAATAAATAGTAATAAAAGTTTTCTCTATCATTTTTCAAATAGGTTGTCCCAAAGTCACAAAAATTTGCCTACTTAGACTGAGGATGTGCAGATTGACAAACTGTCAGTGATTGCTGCAAGACTGCTGATTATATTTATTGAAAGGCACTGCTAGCAGGTCTGGAAAGTTGGTGATCACTCAACTACATTTTAGCTGACCCACTCCATCCAACCTACTGTTAGAACCTTTGATCTTTGTGCTGTGAGCAAATTTAATCTTAAATAGATGCTCATATTCTCATTCTAAAATGTATAACTCCACATCATGATCCCTGTATAATCTGAATAGTCATTCATAGTAAACATAGGACAGACATATACAAGGTTGTACAAAGTTCTTGCAGAGATATAAATGAGGAAACAACTAATAGAAGGAATAGGCAAAAATGAGCTTTGATTGAAATTTTCATGCCTTCATCTTATTCAGTGTGTCTTATTTCAGGCTGTTTAAAGTTGTCTTAGGCCCCCAGTCAAACAGACCAGCTGGTGGCTGCCTGGTAGTGACACTTGAAAAAGTGTGACGCAAACCGGAAATGGAGACCATTTACTTTCAAAGTAAAAGGTGTGCCTTTTGAAATGCCTTATCGCTGAAACCAATGAAACCAACACGTTTCATTACTTATTTGAGAGTTGTGAGCTCTATCTGTACACGCCAGTTGCACCTTCCATTTGTAGCAAAGTGAGAGTAAATGTACACTGCTAGCTTCAGTGATACAAACATTTCAGCTACTGTCTTACATGGTACAGATCACACTGTAAACTAATGAAGGTCATGTATCCAGGCAACACCATTATAGGTACATTACAGCTTAAGTGTGCACATGGTTGGTTGTTGCATATCGAAAACATGTTACTGGAAATTAGCTGCTGGAGGTTTTTTTTTTTCTTTATTCCAGAAGAATTTAACTTTTGGACTTTAGTCCAACAGAACCTCTGTTAACACACACATACATATACACACATGAGCATGCACAGAGACACTGTTGAGGAAATGTTGTTAACAATGTGACCAGTGAATGACCAGATGGCTCAGCAGCGAATGTACAGATGCATGCATGGACAGGCTCATGCACTGTACAGCTATTAACTTAAAGTTAAAGATGTATGCATGTAAAGTTACACATGCATGTACTGGTCTGCATGTGTATCTGCATGTATTGTATACACTGGATGCATGCCCTCCTTTTTGTTGTCTGTGGATGGAAATCAAAGGGACAGGAAGCATAGCTCGAGGGCCTCACTGCACTGAACCATCAGTTGGCAGGATGAGAAGCGACTGTATAATCAGACAAAGGAGGGGAGGGAGGACGGGAGGGGAGGTGGGGAAATGGGGTTAGAAGGAAGAATGCATGACGTGATGGAGGAAAGACGAAAGGGAGGGTCAAGCGACTGTAAGATACGGACAAAAAGTGGTGCAGAAATGAATCAGTGCAGAGGTCACAACAAGCTCATTTCTAAATCTTAGCCAATTAAAACTGACCAGCCTTCTCTGGGTTACACTGTGGTGTGTTTGGTTTGTCCAAACACATGAATGTTTTTTTTGTGCGCCATTACATTCTACTAGGCAGTGCTAACAGCCACAATTTCTCCCTGAATTTTAAAGATAAAAATGTACTCTTGTGCATGACAGCCGGTGAATTTATTAACAGGAGTTTCTGTGGCTTGCAGCAATACCTCACACTCAAGCTGCAACAGAGAGTTTAGATAAAGTGCTTAAAGGTACAAGTGTGTCTAGACTAGAAAACGACTATCAATAAATGGACCAGTACTGTCCATTTATATCATATATATAACTAGCTCTTTAGTTGCTCAATGCTGAACTCTGATCAACAGCTCGCCTCTAAATCTGTCTGTCTCATGCTGATCAGGTCCTGTACAATATCAGAAGGAAACAGCTACCTGCTCATCTGAGAAACAGTAGAACTGAAACAGTCAAGAAATTTGATGTAAAACCAAAAAGAGAAGCTATACCACTTTGATATTACAAATTGATTGTTAAAACACTCATTAGTTCAGCTTTTCTCATTTCTAGAAACAGAGCCATCTACTTCATCATCTTGTCAATAAATCCAGAGACCTTGGTATGTCCGTCCACCTGTTCTTTGCCCAGCTCAGCAACCACTTCAAACCTCATATCCACCTATGTCTTACCCCTATTATATAATAGGGGTAAGATTTATAACAATATTAATAAATCAGATTTATATAGCATTTTTCAAGGAACCCAAGGTTGCTTTACACAGAAAAGTCAAAGTTCAAAGACCTCAGTGAATAGGTGGCATTTCAACTGTTTTTTGAAAATGTCCAAGAACATGAGTCTCTCCAGGTGACATACTGTCTTGCCAGTAAGGTCTTGCCAGTGGTCAAAGAGGATGGAATGGGAGACTGTGTCAAATGCTGCTGAAAGGTCCAGGAGAATGCTGATGTGGCCAGAGACTGCAGCAATGAGGAGGTCATTTATGATTTTGATGAGAGCAGTCTCGGTGCTGTGGTAAGCTTTGAAGCCAGACTGAAAAGGTTCAAAAAGCTCATGGAGACGTGTTGCTGGAGTTGGGCAGCAATTGCTATTTCAAGGAGTTTACTGATGAATGTAAGGTTCAAAATTGGGCGGTAATTACCGAGGTCATCTGGGTCCAGACCAGATTTTTTTGAAAATGGGGGAGACTGCAGCTGGTTTGAGAACTGAGGGTACCAGGCCAGCTTCTAAGGATTTGTTGATGATGTCAACCATGATGGGACACAGGGTAGGTAGGCAAGACCTGACCAAGGTTGTTGGCATGGCATCTAGAGGACAGGTGGAGGCCTTAGCTTTGATGACCAGCTCAGTAACTTGAAGAGTGTCCAGGGGAGGAGGAGAGGCAGCGCTGAGGCAGGAAAGGAGCAGGCAGGAAAACATCCTGAGGATGGGATGAGAGTGGGATGGAGGTTGCATGTGACAGTAGCAGTTGGTGGATTGACTACACATTGGCCTGGAAGAAGTCCAGGAACTTGTAGCAAAGGACAGGTCAGAGTGATGGGGGGCCTTGAGGGGGCGAAGTAACCAGTTTATGGTAGAAAAGAGCATTGTGAGGTGGTTTTTCTGGTTGCCAATGAGGATGGAATAGTATTGCATTTTAGTTCTTAGCAGAGCTGCTTTATAATCACTCTCATGGTCTTTAAAGGCGTCATGGTGGAGAGTGAAACCAGATCTTTTATAGAGCCTCTACAGACGACGACCTATGTCCAGTGTGTGACCTTTGACGTGAGCAGGGTCTTTAACATGCTAAGTAATGTTGAAGCAGTCTAACAGTGACATAAACTCTGCAGCAAAGGGGCAGTTGTGAGAGTCAATATGGATACTGTCCCCAAGGAAGACTGTGGAGAGAGACAAGGGACATACAAAGGTAAGCAGCTCAGACAGCTCAGAGATGAAGGTAGTTGAGGCTTTTGGTGGGCGGTAAACCGGAACCACCTGCAGTTGCATAGACCCAGCCAGTGTAAAAGCAGCACAATCAAAAGAGGTGACAAATGGTACTGACAGCTCTTTGACCGCAATACCAACATGATGTAGGACAGCAAGCCCACCACCATGTCCAGAAGAGCGAGGCTTCTGTATATACACATAGCCTTGGGTGTAACCTGGTTAAGTGTAAGAAAGTCCTGTTGATGTTGCCATGTCTCAGTTAAGCACATAAAATCCATATTCCTGTCAGTGATGATGTCATGAATAAGTAATGCTTTGTTATTGAGAGAGCGGGTATTCAAAAGCATAAATGCTGTTGAGCTGTTAGTAGGTGGTGGGGCAGGTGTAGCAGTAACAATACTATCAACATAAACCAGTGGCCTCAGGTTCCCAGGGCGGCAATGTGGTTTGTTGTGATGACGTCGGCGCCTGTCAGAGAGAACAGCTGAGATAGAATGCTCATTGTAAACAAACTCCATCGGGAGCCCTGGCGTACATAACATGGGCAACAGAGAAGTCAGAGAGAGTTAATGACATTGAGGCATTCAGGAGTGAGGTGACAGCAGAGGTTCAGGAGTTCCGATGTGGGATATCTAATGGTCATCATATCAGTGAAGGAGGAACACTGTCAGCTAGTTAGCAAGCTAGCCTACATGCTAGAGCCAAACAAAGAAGGAGCACCACCCTTGGACCACTTCAGTGGTATTAAAGTGACTCAATGTGACTTGGAGTGAGAATCAGCAACAACAACGGCATCTTCTCACTCTACTCTGCTACACTCTGTGTCTTTGTTACCTCATCACCTCACAGTGCCAAACTAGTACCCTAACCTAAACCTAATTCTAACTATAACCCTAAAGCCAAGTCTTGAAAAGATGGCCAACAAGTTTACAAAATTTCATCACTCTAATGGTCTAAAACTCTCATTAAGAGTTAACTCTCATATTTTCTATGTATATTTTCATCTAATTTCTTTTATTTTTTGTTTTTAAATTGACAAATATATTAGCAGCATAAAATATAACAAATATATTACTAAAGCATAAGGTGTGGAAAGACTTGTTGGGTGGTCACTCTGACATTGTCATATCTAGCATATCATAAGACTAGCATATCTTACCACAATGTTACTATTGATGTATTAACAAATTTACAGCATTTTATTTTTTACATGGTATTGTACAATTTAATTTGGTAAATGGACTGGTACTGGCAACTTAGGGTTCAGTATCTTGCCCAGGGATACTTCAACATGCAGACAAGGGGAGCCAGGAATCTAACCACTGAACCCACTCTACCTCCTGAGCCAAAGCCACATAATATTGTGTAATATTAAATCAATGAGTTGAGTTTATTTGTAAAATTTAAACCTTGATATGGTAATAAGTTAAATGAGGTAACTTTATAATGTTTCTTCGTAAAACTGCTCTTAAGTACAGTACTTGAGTAAATGTATTTAGTTACTTTTCACCACCAGCTTATACGTGGCAAACACTAATGCCTTTCTCCTTAGATGAAATGAAAATGCATCTCCTCAGTAAGATCTAGCTAGTTACAGTATGTCACTGCTTTTATTTCCCACATTGCATAACCAACAACAGCTGAACATAATGAGAGTATCTATGTTTGTGTTGTGTGTGTAAAGCCCTGACTGACAACTACCACAGTGTCAGTCAGTCTCTCTGTGTGAAGCATCCAAACATATAATCATTCTGAGGACAGAGGGGACTTCAGGACAGCTCAACACTTTCCGGCTTTGAGCTGTGTCAAGACTTTAAATGTCAGGGTTCACAAACTGGGTACAATTTGTATCGCAGCATGTGTCGACTGCTAGTCTCCACACCTCTTTTTTCAGATTAAATGAAATACAGTACTTCATTGACTTGGCAAAAAAATTTTTTTTTCTTTTGACTTACTACTTTTTGATACAATGTCTAGGCAGTATTAAATGAGTATAAAACCGCACACATGGGAAAACATTGTGGCAATGCCAGGTGAATTATACACTCCCCCAGTGCCTGGCTCCATGGTCCAATGCTACGGCTGCACTTCATTAGCTATCTCCCCTCTACCTTTCTCTGACAAATTCAATAAATGCTCATCTGGTTCAAATTAGGCCCTCGTTAGCAATAATTGGCCTGGTATTTACTAACAGCATTACTCAACACTAGCTGGCGCAGGCTTGGCTATAGTGATCTGAGACGGGCTACACTCAGCCTTCTGGGCTTGTTAGTTATTTGCTAATCAACTATGCCCTTCAGAAACCTGCTATCTACATAAACTCAACTCTCCACAGAAAAATCCCCTGGAGTTTTGCAGTGAACAGTTGTTTTTTGCTTTGTCCCAAAAAAATGCTATTTTCACTAGCTTGCCAGTAATTATAAATGCATCTATGCTAACGAACAATATCCATAGCTGCAAACTCTTACTGCTAATTCTTTTAGGTAAACACAATGGGATGAGATCTGGAGAAAAACTATACTGTTTTTAAGGTGTGGGAAAGCACAGATTAAGTACTTTTTACAGTCTCAAAAATTACAGAATAACTGCTTGCCACTGGACTGGTACTGTCTAACCCCATGTACCCTTAACAAGGGGCACTTTGTACCTTGATGGCCTGTACCTTACAAAGGTTATTCTTGAACCTCTGGTGGCAATTTTGTACCTTAATGTAACAGTATACAAACTGACCTTTTAAATAAAGATGCAACCATTAATTTATTGTCTACATGTTAAAAAAAAGACCCCAGAACTTCTTCCTATGAGGCAAGAGTGCTAAACTCGGTACCACCATGTCACCAATACACAATATAAGGCAGAATGAAACTTGTCAGAATATATTAAATGTTTTTCTTTTAACTTAAATATATTAGAAAAAGGTGTAGCCTTTTAATCTAAGAATAAAATCAATAATTTACTATTTGTATTTTCCAAAGATGTACCTTGGGAACATATAGTCATGGTAAAAAGAAAGTACACCCTCTGTCAGTAATAAGATTTTATATATCAGGACATAATAGAAAATTATCTAGCCCTTACCAGGTCTTAAAATTAATCCACTATATTTGTGTAGCTTGTACCAATAGGGACACACAATGACTTTGACTGTACACCTATTTCTGACAGTTTAGTACTTTATACATAAGCTGCAGTCAGTGCAGGAATAGTCCACTACCCCAACAGTTTTTTTCTCACTTGGCCAGACTTCAATGACAGCCCAAGGTATGCACTGAAATTTGATTTTGTGACCAGATTTTTCACCTTGAATGGTTTCAGTTGATGAAATGGTTGAGCCATGAAAAGGAATCATGGATTTGCACATTTAGTTTGGTGTAATGTTTATCATACAGTTTTAATAAAGTGCTAGAAAAGAAAAAGCAAATTTTACATAAAGTAGATACAAAGTACAAACTTTAAAAATGCAGTAGACAGAAAGGCTTTACTTGCACATCATTTTCCAAGGTATGTGGCAGCGTTGTTCCAAAAATCCAAAAAGATTTAAGCAGTCTTCATTGTCTTCTGTCTCTCAATAACTCTAGGTTTTTTTTAAATTAATTAATTACTTAATTAATTTTTAAACCATGCTACAGAATGACCACTGAGACACCTCCTTCTCCTTGAATGTGTTACATGATGGATAAGATTCTAAATATATGATGTGAAAAAGCTTTGGCACAGTACAGTATGGTACTGGAAAATATTTTTGTAAACTACTTACAGAGACATTCACGGAGAGGATTAGTGTTCAGGTTAACATGTGTTTTTCAGAGGTTGTGCTGGAGATATGAGGTTTTTGCAGGACAATGAAGCATTATTACCATAGTTCCAACTCCACTCAAACTCATCCAGTGTGGGTGAAAGCAGCAGGTTCTTTAGTGCAGAATTTGATGGTCCAATTCTAATGTTTCACTGGCAAGAGAAATATTTTCACAGGGTGGAGAGGGTACTCTTGCTGGAGTCATTAAAGGCAAAGAGAAGAACTCCTGATATGTTTTAAAACATGGATTACTGCCATTTCACATCTCACTTGGAATTCCAATTTCAGGAAGAAAAGGTAGCTTTGAGTATTAGAAAAAAGTGTTGAGTTGTTCCAAACCCATTTCTTTCTCCTGAACATGTACACTTTATACACATGGCAAACCCACAGTTTTTTAACAAAAAATGTTCAGTATTTGTCAATACAACTGTTCCTCCAGCAAATAAACTGAAAAAATAGCAAATGGTACATATGCTGGGGACTATTTTCAGTGGTAAATTTATCCATATTTTATGCTCTAGTAAGTATTGGTAGCTGCCAAGCAGCAACCACCAGAGCTGAAAACTGAGGCCAAAAACTGCAGTTCATCTAGTGGCCACTTGAGGCTGGCTCCAAAAGGGAGCCAAACCCAAAAGACTCCCATGTTAAAATGCCCAACTTTACAAAATGAAAAAGCATGTTTTAGTAATAGTTTTAGCCTCTCAAGTTTTTAAACAAATTCATGTGGAGAGAGAGTGGCATGGCCACTTTAACAGACAGCTGTCCCAACACAAAGAGTTAGACGATGCTGCTCGACCCTAAATTAGAGTCACTGAACTGGACCTCTCTGCTGTGTCAGTGGTGTTGGTGCTTTCTGGAGCATTTTAAGTGACTAATCGATTAAATTATATGGCCTGCTATGTAGTACAGACCAAGGCTATTATAGTTAACTAAAGCTAAACTAAAAACTAAAACTAGATGTGAAAAAACATTTTAGTTAACTAAAATAAAAATAAAACTAGACTTTTGAAAAAAATTAAAACTAACTGAAACGATTTTGT